>CM067370.1:64908311-64955811 GCA_034401795.1 Chaetoderma sp. LZ-2023a | reverse complement strand
CGGCCAACCTGCTGAAATGTGCTTAGAAAAGGTTTTGATGGCATTTTTGTTGGAATTGGTTACCTAGGCTGAATGTCTTCGGAAAAGGGTCCTCTACAACATAGGGGTGGATGACAACTCAATGTTGCATTTTTCTGGACATAATGGTCAGTCTTGACCATAGGGGGTCAAAAGTGACACAAACTTTTTCTTCTTTTCTGTGATCTATCAGTGGAGGGCTTTCAACAAACGTAAAACTCCAACTTATTTATCTACGGATAACGTCATAATCGATCATCATATATCAAAATCTATATGATAATACATGTAAATTACAAACATAAAATTGCGTTTTACTCAAAACTTTGTTTGCCTTTATTATATATGCAGCAACATGTCTCTTTTCGGACAAAAATCTTTTTATGTAATTCAGAACACATCAATTATTATTTGATAATGAATGTCATCCTTATAGATATGCATATTAATTGTATTCCACAACAATACTATATATATACTGAAACATAATGAAATATACTAAATTGGCTTGCTGTTTTACAGTGCCACATCTAGGCTTAAAGCATTGTAATTTTACCTCATGGTGATTACTACAATGAATTAATTCAGTTTTAGCTATGCCCCGCCCATATTTAGCTAAGCGCCGCCCATCTCTAGCCAAGCCACGTCCATCTCTAGTTACACCCTGTCCAGAAAAACTATAAGGTAAACTGTTGGATATTTCGAACCTATTTTTACTTGGCATTGTTACTGCCGATGGCAGCAACAGCGCCCAATCAAATTAGTTCCATAATATTAAACAGAATGTTTATCAAAATGCAAAACCATTCCGTCATGAATTAAACGTTCTAGAAGAGTTGGCCTTGTCAGCATCTTTAATTCCTAAGAGAAGCTTAGCTTGCTGAGCGACAAGGATAATATCATAATATTAATTACATATTTGTTTATGATATCAGCCTGCATATGACGTAATTGATAATGGCATTCTATACTTGATTGATAGACTGGATTTCACTATTATGCATCATTATGTGAGCCATCTGCTACGTCTTTACATAATGTGCGTGGATGCATAATGGTCAGGCAAATATAGGTTTTACATAACTTTGGCAAGTGTCTTTAAAACATAATATTACATTGTCATTTACATCCCTATCCTTCCAGATTAAAATTAATATTAAGGTATGGACAAATTGCAATTGGACGGAAGGTGAGATCTATATTGACGAGCTACGTACATGTAGTGTTACAGTACAATGGTGTGATAAGTTAACATGTACCCGAAACAGCAAACATTCTAATTAGCCAGAACTTTTTTATTGACTATTTGAGCTTAATTCTGATCAATGTTTTCCAATCCAATTATGGTCAAAATACTTTACAGTAGAGTTCCTTCTGTTAGTACATGTGCATTAGTTTATTACTGAGGTGTACTCGTCCATCATCCAATATAAAACAATATGTTTTCATATTTCATCATGTTACTCAGAATCTGAACCATTTATAAGTTGTCCCGATGGGTTGCAAAAATCTTCAGCATTACAACCACAAGCTGTAGTACACATCTGCCGCGACACATAGCATTTACAGTTTGCTCGACTGCATTTTGTCTTACACCCAAATGCAATTATTTCTACGCACACTTGAGGAATTGGGGGAATACGAGTCCAAACAAGCTGTAGCCCACTTGAAGCATCTGTCCATCCACCACATGATAATGGTGTCTTCATGTTCACAGTTGGCATGCTTGTATGTAGCCAGATCTTTGCCTGGTAGGTTGACCATTTCCAATGAAGCTCTAGGGCATCCTTCGTTGGTGATAACATTTCCAAATCTTTCTTCCCCTAAGCAAATACATCACGTCTACCTTTATCAACCCCACCTTCCACATTTGGCACGCCATATAAGGGACACACAAACTCCTCTACTCCTGTGCGGTTGAATCACACCCCGTAAAAACATGACATCCAAGCAGGTTCTTTATACATGAATGTGTTAATTCTCTGCAAATGAGATGGATAGGGTAGCATTTTCGATCTTTTGCAGTTCCACTTATCATCAATAATTCTACTTGTTATCATGCAAATAAATGGATCATCATAAGGAAAACATCTGTATCACGACACACTACTCGAATTCTGCTGTACCCTTCATCTGCTGCGTGTAGACTGTGGAGGATCAAACGAGTATCCGCTTCCTCATGGTTTGCTGACAATTGTTGAACATCTCCAATTTTTACTAGAATAATCCATTTGTTCATCTTCAAAACCACCAGCTGTTACTCGATCCTGGTAATCAGGGACAATCTTGCTTTTCTCGACCATATATTCACTGAGAAATCTTTCCAGGTTAGCTTTGCTTTCGCCTAGACAAATGAATTGCTTCCAAGCTTGAGGTAATGGGACATCACTCCTGTCAATCGTTTTTCGTATTGGCTTCCTTTTAGAATGTGCTCTTTTGTCAAAAACTACATCCACTCTATCAACGGATAAAAATATCCAGACACACGGGAATAGAATATTTCTCCATAATCTCCAAATGTTCAACAAGTTGGATGTTTCCCAAGGGACTGGATTAATGCATGTCCATCAATGATCACGCACGACTGTCCATCAAAATCAGGTAGTGTGTCAGGTGTGTCAATGTTCTTAGATGGGATAGTAACCAACTCTGACTTTGTCGTTGAATTCATCTGGCCCTCTGGCTTGACCAGTGAAAGAGGCAGGCAAGATAATTCATGCTTTAACACATTCTCTAATTCTACCTTTCTTCCAGCTTGCGATGCATTAAACAGTTATTGAATAGGCTTTCGATCTGCTTTGATAACCTTTGTTTTGTTCTGCGGTGTCTTAACAGTTGTCTAGGGTCAGGCTATATAAGTGATGCAAATGTCTTTGAGCTGTTTTTCTTTAGTGTTTCAAAGAATGGAATGCTCCCTGTCACAAGCCATTCCCTTGCATTTTCCTTCACAAGCGATGTGCCTCTTTCACGTGCTCTCAATAGATCCAGTTCAATGTCAGTTGTAGCAATATCATTTGTTGCTATTGAAATGAGATCTGCTTTCAATGCTTCACCTGCCACAGCATCTATGTCACCCTCTGTTGATCTATGCAGATCTTTTACATCCGTTTCTGGATCAACCACTGTAATGCGGAATACGTTAAACCGTTTGAATTCTTAAACTAGGCGGCCAACAGCTTCTTCATCATTATTTATCCATGACCGCAATGCATCCTTACAAGTTGATATGGCCTAGTCATCATCTTTAATGCCTAATAGAAGCTTGGTTTGCTGAGAGACATGTGATCGCTCAGCCCAGGTTACACAAAACCTGTCTCTTGCTGGATTATTTCTTGTTATGCCAATTATACCACTGGATAGCTTGCACATTCGACTTACCCATTCGGTTGCTCGGTCAACTGGGACTTGTTTGAAACAATGATTGCTGCACTCAACCACGAAATTTCCATTTTCAAACTCGTCATATACCCCTGGAGCTGTTGATGCTAATGCCTTCATATCAGCGAGATACATGGGTCCCCATCTGGCATAGTGTGTGTGATCATATAAGGTCAGCCATGGAACCATTGCAGTAAACGCATCGATGTGAAGCTGCCAATTCCCCTCTCTATTGGCTCTAATAAAGTCAAGAAGGATTGATACAATATCCACATATGATGTCCAAAACATTAAATTTGGTTGATCAGCATATTCCTTCATAAACTCAGTGAACAGCTGTTGTACCGACTCCCTTTCACTGGCATTGGTGAGCTGTACCAAATCATCAGCAAGTTGACTGCACGTTTCCTTGTCTTTGAAATCAGTTATGAGCTTGTTCAACTCTGCTTCCAGTTGTATGTCCTTATTGTTGACGCTAAGCCACTCCACAAATAATTGCCATAATACTCTAAACAGTGCTCCATAAGCTAACGTATGTGCTCGAACGGCTCTATAGTAAGCTTTGCCAGTCATCATAGCCTCTGTACTGTTCTGTGCAAAACGATCTGCATCCACCCATGCATCACCTGAATCAGAACATTCCACATGTTGACCAATGGCTTTGAGAAAATTGAAAAGAATGTATAGATGGCCTAGAAGTAGAATAACATCTTTGTATTTCTCTGTGGATGCCCATGTCAGTTCTTTAGCCCTGCTGTAAATCGGCTGATCTACCGCACTTACTGTGTGTGGCTGACCAAGATGTTGTGATATTGACTGAAATCTGTTCATAACTGTTGCCATTGTGTCATTTTCATCAGCTGGTGCTTGATGGATTGGCATCATTACAGCTATTATTACCGCTGCAGTATCTGAGCTAACTGCCTCATTAAATGCTCTCCATGAAACAACTTGTTGGTTGACCTGACCCTGCATGCATGGTAGAAACCATGCTTGGTTTACTAACCTTGCATTTATCTGACTGTGACTCTCAGTGAACCATTTTGCAACATCAATGTCTGCAACACTCTGAAATACAGGAGATGGTCGCTTGCAGGATAGTAAAATAGCTTTGTCAAGCTCATGTAATTTGGCTATCACATCATGCTTGAGCGCGTTGTCCCTACCAATGGCGTGGTTGCTGTCATCTGTAGACTCAGTGTAAGGGCCACGCTGCCACAGCATCATCTGAGTGGAATGGAATGTGTTTCTGCCATCTAGCGTGGCTTCCAGTACATAAATATTGTCACAAGAAGCGAGGATTAATTTTCCTGGTGTGTAAGGCACAATCCCAGTTGTTACATAAATGCCACCATTTTTATCAAACTGTCTGAGAATATTTGCAGCAATTGATGTGTCTATCCGCCTGATGGTGTCCATTCCAATTGTGTGTCCTGCTGAATGAAAAAGATCGACTAGCGTCTCAGATCGCATTGCCTGATAAAGGGATAACCCAAGGCGAACATGTTTTGGCGTAGGCTTTCCATTACCAGACATGGCATATACAATATCTTGCGCCAAACTACACGCTCTTGACTTTGTTGAATCACACTGATTAATGCTGTCATCACACTCACCAGCACCGCCACTTTCAAGTAGTTGTGTTCCACCCAACAAAACACTTAGGAACAAGTAGAGACTATCTGGAATAACCGCTTGGACGTGCTCCTGGTCAATTTCCTTCCAAGCTGCAGTGCGGCCAGGTGTGACTTGAAAATCAATTTTAATGCAGTGTGAACGAGTTCCTGCAAGTTCTTACCATATTGTTGAAGGTTTTAAGATGCTGAATCGTCCTCAGATCCGGAAGAAATGATGATCGTGCACGAGTCTTTGCAATGATGAAATCTGATGGGTCACTTGGATACATCAGAAGAAATGACTTGGAGTTTAATGGTCGCACAAAACTAGCCTTTGAACAAAGACATTGATGAACATCAGCATAGCATGTCTGTCTTCTTGAAACATACTTATCCGGTGGAATAACATTTAACTTTTCACAGATCAGTTGGTACTGCTTCCAGACATCTCCCATATCATAGACATGTCCCAGTGACAATCCGTTCTGAAGTTCTATGTTAAGACTGGCTAACGCTTGGTCCATACATTTGTCTGATGATTGACATAGAGCTTGGGCCTTTTGTGCCTTCCTTTCGAACTGTACTAAGTATTTCAAATGATATTTACCTTCAGCAGCCACTAGGTCAGCAACATTAGCTGTTCTAACCCTCATTATTGTATCATAGTTAGCTAATGACATAATCTTTTCTGGTAATGCAAATGTTGCCAGACTGTGAAAATTCAGAACTGAGCTTCCTTGACAGAACATGCAGGGGTTAGAATCAAATGATATTGCTTTTCTGTTTGTTCGAATACTAGAAGATGTATCTCCAGATGTTTCACCTCTATACGAACTAGCACTCGCGATATTCTGCTGCCTTAAGCGTTTTAGAAGACCTTCAGATGTGAATGACCTATAGCATGTTTTGTGCCATTTGATCGTTACCGTGTTCCATTCATCTTCATCAATATTACTAAGATTATTGAGGAGTATTGTTGACTAGGTATCTCTTAGTTGTCGTCTTTCTTTGGCAACCTGGGAAATCCGTCATTTGCCTTGAGACGAACAACACTTCAAGGGCTCGTGCTTTCCTAAAATACAAAGACAAAAATACAGAGGTTTAAATCTAAATCATCTCTAATTCTCTTCTTCCTTAGGACACGTACAGGATTGAGATCTGTACTTGCCATTTTCAATTCTCGTTGTAATTAAGCAACTAAAGAGCAATCAAGTAACATGTTATTACAGGGAGTATTGCGCATAACATTACAATATGCTGATTATGCACGATCAAATTATACTTGACATAAACTATACTAACATACAGTAACAGTATGGTGAACAACTAGTGAATATATAGTAGCTAAATATATAGCGCACACGATAAACCGAATAATACAAACGATAGAATGTTATTCATGTAAAGATTATAATAGTGAAAACAATTTAAGTAAGCATAATGTAAACATGTTTTGGAAAACAACTTGCTACACAATAGTTGCTTTGACAGTTATGACGATATCTATAATAGTTTTAAGATATAGGATCAAATCTTCTTGGTCTAAGTCTCTTAATATACTGCTAACACTTTAAACTGAATCATAGTCACACATGTCTTAATATACTGCTAACAATGTTAACTGGATCATCATCATGTTATGTAAGGCTAGTGGAAAATCTGTCCAGTCGGGGATTTTGTTCTTACAATTTCTGCTCGAATAGAGTGGTCAGTATGTGATAGTGTGATGCTGATTTCCGAAGTAGAATACACTAAGCGAAATGTAAAGATGTTTTGCAACATTTGATACCCAATAGTTAGTTTTACAAACTACTTATCGAGCGCGTAACATAATGATGATGCCTATAGTACTTATGAGGTAGACGACAAAGTCATCTTAGGAGATAGTCAAATATGATGATCATGCTAGATCTCTCAATATACTGCTTACACATTAAGCTGCAGCGTAGTCACATCGGATATGTACAACTAGTGGCAAAACTGGCCAGTCAGGAAACTTGTTCTCGTGATTTCCGTTTGAAGAGAAATCGTCTATGAGAACAAGTGTGTGGATTATGGAGCAGTCTTCAGGCAGTCCACGTCAATTAAAAGGTGGACACCTCCAAACCAAACCTGTGAATCAAATAACAATACATATATTTTAATAAATAATAATAATATATTAAATTATTAGACAAAATATTTAAATATTTGCGTAAACCAACCTAAAATAATAAAGCCGAGAAAATCGCAGTTATGTGTTAATAATTTCCATCTATTATGATGTAATTTTCTGAGTATATTCCGCAATTATGACGTTGAAACTAATCCAATTATTATATTTTTTGTATTTTCTGAAAGACATAATACCGCGAATTATCTTGCGGAAGAAAATTAAAATTCAAAATTTTTGACCTCAGTGGTCAAGACTGACCACTATGTCCGGGGAAATGCAAAATTGAGATTGTAATCCACACCTATGTTGTAGAGGACACTTTTGAGAATTCATTCAGCATGGGTGATGGATTCTAACAAAAAATGCCATCACAAAATTTTTTTGTGGACTTGGCCGGCCGACTAATATAATCACTGAACTTGTGTGATTAAGGAAAGTTCAGTTCTGCTAAAATCGAAACTTCTAACATTGATGATATAAAGGTGTGTCTTGACACTATGAAATGACCTTGACCTTTGACACAAACGTCAAGCCACTGCTTTGTGACAAACGCCGTTGTCGTACTTGCAGTTTGAACATTTTCCTTAAAGAGATGTCCTTGGGGGTCATGGATTACCCTCTAATATATCCATTGAAATGTTCCGGGAAACAGGCATTAGTTTCTAGAAGAAAGCAAATGGTACCTTAACCGCGAGGGTACACTTGACCTTTGGCTCCAAAATTAATTAGACATCTTCGGGAGCCCAGGGTAATGTTCAAGCCACATAATGGTGATGATATAAAAGCTGTATGCTAGTTGCGGTTAAAATACCCATAATGCAAATTCCTATACCAGTCTGAAGTGTCTGAAATCATTGGATCCAATTTAAAATTAATATCAAATCACGCCTATCATGGACTCAGAAATTGAACACGTTTTGCACTGATCAGACTAAACAACATCTTGGCAGCCATTTTGAAAAAATAAATTTAGGTTTCAATCCAATTTAAGACAATTTTGTAATTTTTCATAAATATTCGAATATTATGCGCTATGCGAATATTCATTCATATTGTTCTATATGAATGAATATTTGAATACACAAGTATTCGTACCCAAGACTAATAAATATTGTAAGTATCGAATGATTGAACTGATTCGTATGTAGACCTAGTTCCCTACTGATATTAATTAAATCATCCACGCGTCTGACTGGTTTCTTCGAGATTTTATCAGGGGACCTAATGACATTTTACTTAAGCGAATTGAAACCAAGGTGATTGTGGTTAATATACCGTCAGGGATTGTTAAAATTACTTTGGTATGTTACGTTAAAATACAGGTATTGACCTCCACGTTAATTTTTCATTAGAAATATTGGCGATGTCTAAATTTTGAACAACTGACTAACCATATTTCTACACCTTATTGATTTAACTTGGTCAGCTTGAGCCTAAGCCTCTTAGGTTTAACGCTTTACGCGCAGCTGTGTGGTGGATGTTTATGAGCGGGTGTTAAGTGCACATGATAACAACAGTTCTTGCATGTTCACCTCGTCAAAACCGCCACCCATGTAAATTTCCGCATTTATCTATATAAGTGTCATTTAGCGATACACGCATTAGCTTACTCTTGCTGCTTTCGGAAGGTCGACTGTTTAAGTTTGAACAGAAATTCGAGATACTTAGCAGTTATACCTAATAACTCGGAGCACAATCCTGGTTACAGTACATCGGGGATGATTAATACTTCTTTAAAACCACGTTGTATGGTATGCAACCACCGTCCCAGACGTCATGTGTGGTTTCCCCAGCTTTTCAGCATTTTGTTGTCCACATGATTCCTGCATTCGAGTGAGTTACTATTCTCTGTGATGAGACGATCCCGTCTATTGTAACCACTTTCACTCAGTCGTCAGGGCACCAGCATCAGCGTTGAAATGCTTGGTTACAAGACCACCTCCAATCTCCAATCGGTGTAGTATGCAAGCCGTTCCCGGTTCTCTGTTCTTGTGACTACCTTCCATTTGGTGGCTTTAATAATTTCATGAAGTGTTTGTCAGACATTCTCTTTTTATTGCACTAATTCTGCCAGTGCCATGTCAGTCTCCTCGTATGCGTTTAATCATGCGAGGAACTTGTTCCCAGTGCTGTGTGAAAGGGGTGGTCTTTTCATTGAGACCACATATGTTTAATGACCGATATCATCAAGGGTGGCTTTCTCCTGTATATAACTTGTCCAATGTGGCCACCTGACTCTCTCTCAATATTACTATTTTGGGTGTCAGTCAGTTACCCAGTCGTATTCACAACCCGTCTTTTCGGGCCATTATGGTGATATCCCGCCTACCGCTATCCAAATCAGCTAAGTCAAGTAAAATAACTAGTGATTATATAGACCGCTTTTATCTTCCAAACTCTCCCCAAGTGACACCATGAGTGATGCTCTGTTTATGCGAACACATTTCTTCTTGGTCAGGTGTGGTCCTCATCACCAATACGAGTGGGTGTTCACTCTGTCTGTATTAACTGATTTCTTCGGAAATATCTCGAAGTCCAAAGTCCTAGACTAAATAAATCAGGCAGAAATCCGCTTTAGTGGTGCTATTTGTCAGTAGAAATGTTGAAATACAAAATACCAAGCAAACTAAGGCTGGAATGTGCTTTAGTAGTGGTTCTTGTCCGTAGAGGTTTGCGTTATCACTACTGTTCATTAGTAGAAAAGGTGAGCTTTCTTCTTCTTTCTGGTTCTGGAGCAAGCGCCCTCTTGGTCTGGTATAGAAAAGCAACCCATGCCACTCTATCCTCTCCTGACAGTGGATTCACTAACCATTATCGTCCTCCCCGGTAGTGGATTCACACACCCATACCATCTCTAATGATAGTGTATTCACCGCTGCCATCACTCTAGTTAGTAGTTACACATGGGCTGTTTCTTTTCATAGTGGCACACCTGCTCGCAGTTTCACACACTGTTTATGGCAGAGAGCATCTGCGATACACTAGCTAGTAGGTCGTATGTGTTAAGAATACTATGAAAGCAGATCGGCCATTTCTTAGTGATGCTATGCTTCCATCTACCCCAGAAAACACCCACCCTTAGTAACCTAGTTGAATATCTAATCTACTCAATCCATGTTGCCGTCCACAATTGATTTACATACAGAATCGGGTCGGTGCCCTTCCATCCTATAAGTATATACCGCGATGAACATCTCTTAGTAATTTTCTATATATTAGCAGGCATCATGCATATTGGCCGTTTGGTCTCTTGTACGTGGTCTGGCCCATCCATGATCCGCCCGCAGTATATTACTTTCCTCTTATCCATGTGGCAGTTTCGTGAGAGTGTACCAGTCTATCCAGAGCCCGAGACAAGCCTGACCTGGCAGCGTCTAGTAGAATCCTTTCAGAAGCTAGCATGTAGGATGGGAAGATTATGAGTAATGACAGAGCAGATTATGAATTATGCGGTGCTTCCATATTTCATGATTGGACTAATGTAGCCTCCGGGCATGTACGCTGGTCCGCCGAACGATCCCGTTTTAATATGTATGTCTGACGGACGAGAATGTTCGGTGACCATGATGCCACCCTACAGAACATCCCTCTCAGTAGACGCGTGTGTACCTATCATGAGATGAGAGTTCCAGAATCTTATAACGATCGTGTTACCGTCATGTCACGACCACACATAACATTATAAGGACAAATAACGTTACATAAGCATTGGAAAAGCACATTCACGTTTTTAAGGTGGGGACAAAGCTATCCAGCTAGTGACCTTCCATGGAGGGCGTGGTGGGTTGTAGTGAGTTTTTGCAGTGCTTCCTACTTTGGCGGAGTTCTCTAACTGACCAGTATCCTAGAAAACGTGTGGGGGTGGGGGGGGGGGGTATGCGGTGATCGCCACTTTATTTCTGGCCAAACTGGAACCCCAATAGTTCCAGAGCTAACTCTAAATAACATGACGGAAGGAGGTCCAGACAATTAATAAGCCCGAAGCTTGGTGGAGCATAGACAGAGACAATTACTCATAATGGAGGACTTGAGGAAAATGGCCAATTTATACAATCTACCCAGAGCGTGGTGTTACATATCCGCTACTAACGCAAAATGTCTCCTACTGAGTAATCAACCCTACTACTATAAACCTATCCAATGGAACTAGAACAGTCTAGGTTTAGTTGGCCGCATGTCATGTTCGCATAATGAGAACATGAACAGCGACCTCAGTGAAAAATTGATGCTGTGCGGGGGAACACAGTCGTGCGGGTGTTGTTGCTGTATAGTATATCCTAGTGATACTGCGTTCCAAGAGCTTTTATAATCAACAAAACAATTTAACAAATAGTCCAGGAGCTAAAGCTAGGTCAGAATCGTGACGTAGCACACCCAGTATTCGGAAGGTCTGACACTTGCTGTGGCTTGGGGGACATGTCCCACACATTTTAAGCCCTGTTGTACAAACAAATTGTGGTAGCACTAATTAGTTATCCTGATTTCTTTGCATAGGGGGTCTAGGCTTTGGCTGTATCCACAGTGCACAATGATATAAGCATGATCGTGTCATAACTCAAGACCAGAGCGTGTCATACATGCTGAACACTCAGTCAGGAGAAGGGCTTTGACAGCACCAGGTACTGAAAACAGAATTCTTGATTGTGGGGTGTTTGGTAGAAGACCAGTTGTGACCGCGTTCATAGACACTGTCAAGAAGGATTGGTACCAATGTGATAGCTCAATCCAGGAACAGGCATTAGTCATGGATCTTGCATGGGCCATCGTTCGAATGTGTCCAATAAAATTGTTTGCGGTAGATCTTGTACCCATGATGACCACAGAAACACAAACAGTCCCTAGTTGGAGTTGATTTAATGCACTTGTATCATGTGCTAACGCACCTTTTACACAAATCGGTTACTGTCCAATGATTTCCGGATCACCAACTGAATTCAATATGGTGTATACGGTCATGAAACAAGTTCAAAGAATGATGACAACACTAGGACAGAATGACTCGGTCCTTACATTCGACTTGGCCATATATGTCAAGGCAAAGGCGATACAGTGGCGATATAAAGAAGAGTTTAGTGACACTGTGATCAGACTGGGGGGGATTCCACATTGCGCTAAACTACTTAGCTGTTATTGGAAAGATGTTTGATGACTCTGGCTTAGAAGATCTCCTCATAGAGGCCAACACATATGGTAGCAGCACGGCTGCTGCTCTACTTAAAGGGAAGTCATATAATCGAGGAGTGAGGGCTCACAAATTGGTTATGGAAACGCTACTGCGATTACAATGGCAGTCTTTTTCCAAATGGGTTCAACAAAATGGACAACATGAAGACCACATTACTCCAACAGAATTGGAGAGTCTGGATGAGAAAATTAAGATGTGCCGAAGCAGCATTGACGACTTAGACGCACTGCAAGAAAATCTCAAAGAGGTGTGTATGTACGTGAATAAATTGCAACAGCTGTTCAAATCCTTTAAAGTTGAGTCAAGCTCGAAATCACACCTGTTCGCATTTTGGAACTCATATATTCATATGGTAGAGCTGCTGCTTGGATTCATAAGAGCTGAGAGAACTGGAGATTGGCAGGCACACCTATCTGCTACTGCTGCTATGGCGCCATATGTTTACAGCATGGACAGAACCAATTATGCAAGATGGCTGCCAATATATCTTGCGGACATGAAGATGCTTCCAAGTATACATCCCCATGTACATGAACAATTCTTGAATGGAAATCATTCCGTAAGTCGCTCAGACCATCCATTCAATCAAGTGTGGACAGATATGGCCTTAGAACAATCGATTAATGTGGATTCCAAAAAGCGAGGTGGTATTATTGGAATAACACAAAAGCCATGAGCTCTGGAGAGGTGGTTTTTAACTAGCCACGAGAGGGCAGCCATAACAACGGTCACAAAGCAAATGTGTGGGTTACAAGATAGTCACATGTTTGGAGTACATAAGGAAATGGGGACTAATCGAACGAACAGGGATGAAACCGATGTGCAGAAGATACTTTCGATGTTCTCATCAGATATAATGACCAATCCCTTTAATATTGCGGAAAACGACGACAGCGAGTGTCT
The DNA here is from genome assembly GCA_034401795.1 of Chaetoderma sp. LZ-2023a. Taxonomy (NCBI): domain Eukaryota; kingdom Metazoa; phylum Mollusca; class Caudofoveata; order Chaetodermatida; family Chaetodermatidae; genus Chaetoderma; species Chaetoderma sp. LZ-2023a. Next base: position 64,942,556 of record CM067370.1, on the reverse strand, counting down.
TCCGCTTGTAAACATTGCAACTGGCGTGGTATCGCCTAGTGAAATCGCCAAGAGACTTGTTTCCGCCTGTGACATTGGTAAGGAGATTATGGAAAATTTTGTTCAGGAGCGGCTGGACACTAACACGAGAAGCTTTTGGGACACGTTGCCACACTTAAAACTTAAAACATTTGCCAGCCTAGCACAGAAGAAAAAAATCAAAACAAATGATGAAAAAATTCACAATGTGAGATCTGACCGCGAACTATTTGGTCGATTAATTATTGCCGCAAGGTCCAGAGATGTTGATTTAAAACTAGTGATGACGTATGAACTGTCTGCTGTTCCACTATCATTGTCACATACGGATGGGACTCTAAGAAAGAATGTGAAAAGTGTTTTGTTAAGTGAACTAGAAAAGGAAGTAAATGTTGATGGACGGCTTCCACCTGTTGACAAGACAGGCGTAACAGCTTATGTAGTAGATGGCATGACAATTGTGCAAATGGTTAAAACTGGAGGTACGTCTACATTTGGAGAATTGGCTGATAAATACTGGCACATCTTTACAGTTCCACTGAATCAAGAAGACTGCAACAGAGTAGATATAGTTTTTGACAGATATGATAGACTGGAATCTCTCAAAGCGGAAGAGCGGCTAAAACGTGGGTCATCAACAGCATTGGAAGTAAAGATTGCTGGAGAAAATACTCCCGTTCCAAAGCAATGGGCCAAGTACATCAGCAATCCAAGCAACAAAAGTAACCTGGTTGCATTTCTCAGCAAGCGGTGGCGTGATACTGGTCCAAATATGCTATCTGCCGACAATTGCGTCATTCTTGCTGGTGGCTTTAACGATGGAAAGGATGTTGTTGTCATTTCAGCGAACAATTCTTCGTATTTGGAAGAACTTCGATCAGATCACGAGGAAGCAGATACGCGTATGATGTTGCACACGCTACACGCTTCAAAAGACCACATGCGTGTTGTTATACAGGCTCCTGATACAGACGTGGCAGTACATAGTATATATACGTATCGTTCGCTTCACTGTTCTGAACTATGGTTCCGTACGGGCACAAAGGACAAATTGCGATACATACCAATACATACAGTTGCTCAAGTACTGGGCCCAGCTATATGTCTGTCTTTGCCTGGGTTTCATTCTCTTACAGGTTGTGATAGCACTAGTGCATTATTTGGAGTCGCTAAGAGAAAAGCATTCAATCTCTTAAAGTCATCTGAATGTCATCAGCTTAGCTTAGCCCAACTCATGTTGACTTATCACCGAATACTGCAATTCTATGTGAGAAATTTGTCTGTGAGTTGTATACCACCAGGGATGTGGAAAAGACAGCTGATGAAACCCGTTATTGGCTCTTTTGTCAAAAGAGCCAAAGAAATGAAAATCTTCCACCTACATCGAATAGTCTAATGCATCACACCGAAAGGGCCAATTTTCAAGCTCTTGTTTGGAGACGTTCATTGCAAGCTGTTCAGAATCTTCCATCTCCAAATGGACAGGGCTGGAGTATAGTGGATGGTCTACTCAAGCCTGTTCTAATGTCAAAGGATCCTGCTCCATTTGCATTAATTGAACTCACATCATGTAGATGTCAAAAGTCTGCCTGCAAAAGAACAGATCTCTGTCAATGCAAGGCTAACAATCTACTCTGCACTGAAGCATGCCTTTGTATGGGAGGTGAAATGTGTGACAATGTTCAGCATACAATTGTCGAAGATGACTCTGACACGGATGAATAACATTCTCTCATTTGCTCACGTGATAAATATGTCCTGCCAGCTTGTGTAGACATGCACTGCATGTCAGTTAAAAGTTTAATTATGAAAAATGTAGAAAACATGGGCATTGTTGTAGCTACGGTATTGCTAGTCACAAGACGACCTAAGTGCCCCAATATGTACAAAGCAACATACGGGTGTCTTAAACGAGGTTGATTATGTATAAATCTGCGATATACGATCACTCCTTTCCATTTTGCTTAAGATTGTATTGATATAACATGCGCTTAAGTTTGTGAAAAATTTACCATTGTGAAAATTGTTTGAGAGCTACATTCAACACCTATTGTAAATGGGCTTCTCACGGGTTAGTGATACCACAATTTTCTTGTACAACACGGCTCAGAATATACCCAAGACATCGGTCTAGCATAATATAGAGACAAACCTTCTGAATACTGGGTGTGCTACGAAACCATTCTTCTAGACCCCTTTTGAAAATTGGCTCCCGGACTAAAAGGTGGCTGCTGCCATATCACTAACGTTGGAAAATACAGTAAAAATAGAAGGTCATTCGACCTTGCGGTGCTTATGAGCACGGGAAAATGAGGATTATATATACATTATAATAATAAACTATACAAATGCAGTCTCAAATGACCAGTAGTAGTGGCTTAGACTACCTGACTTTAATTTGTTTATTGCCCCCGGGTGACATCTTCCGGGGAGCTTGCAAAACTGTGGTTGCGGATGTAGTGGCTTGTACCCTAGAGACAACGAGTCTGAAAACCGAAAGGATCCGCAGCAGATATTGGATATCTGCATTACGGAATGCAGTCACGGAATGCAGTCACGTGCCCTCCTCCCCTTAGACAAGGCACCTCACCACCACATGAGTGCTCTCGAAAGTGATTTTTCGACCCCTTATATACTCACAGATGGAACGCCACAGCCAATCAGCGAGCGCGCTTCAGAGGCAGGGAAGTGGGTCACGTGAAGCGCTATAAGAGCCATGTACTGAGAGTATGCATGTGCCAAATCTATGGGGTTCAATATTTTGAAAATAGAATAAGTGGGCTCATTTAGCTATAACTCAGCCAATTCTTAACTGATTTAAAAATGGTAAAGGTAAAGAGTTTTGGAATCCTCGCTTCATCCTGGTCATGATCGAGACCAAGAACGGCGAGAAAGATGCAATCTAAAAGGATTACGAGTACCAACTGTTTGAGATGCTTTTTCTGCCCAACACTAACGTGCATTGTTACGCAATCTCTGACGCCCGTGAATGCATGCTACATGATCTCACAGACGTAGTCATTTTGCGATCCTCTCGTAATCGGCTCTACACACGTGTATCGTCCTATCCAGGTGGTGGGGGCATGCTTGGAATGTACCCGGCCAATTCGTCCTGTACGCAGACTAGCTGGGATGGTTCGTATCTGACAGGTTGATCCGTGCTACACCAACCCCTCCTAGTTTAGCACCTGTGATGAACGATACCACCATCGTGGATCGAACGTACAGGGCACACGCTAGGCAAGAATTATAGACTTCGCGGCTTGGCACGTGGCTGAAAGGAGTAGTGATGCGAGAGATGTGTAGATTATCAGAGAATGCAAATAGGCGTGGGAAAGAGTTCGGGGAGGTCGGAATATTTTTGATTTTGATTTTTGGCCCGGTATTTATCTTTCAGGGCCTTTTTCTTTTTTTTGTTTCATGCTGCTGTGCGTGCTCTTTTATTTGTTGTATTACTTTGATTATAGCTAAAACAATAGCTCGCATGGGCATTCTCTTGGGTGACAGATAATTAATTTTTCACTGAGAACGCCCAAGCGCCAACGTATCAGAATCAAGTTATTATATAAAAATAAGAACATATAAAAATAAAGATATATATATTTATGTACATATCACAAATTTTAAAACAGTAAATTACGTATGCATGTCAATATATGAGGACATGCATACAGTGCAGCCCATTATTGCGAATCCACATGGATGGCTCTTGCCAACCAATATCCGCTTTGTTATCTGAAACAAGGTAGAAAGCCATCAGGCGGCCCAAACAATAGCTAGGACGGCATGATCGGGATAATGACATGTTCACTTAGGCATGCTACGTACTTACACCATATAGAGTGTGATTACAGCATATGGATCCGCAGCGATTATAGGTGAGACACAGCTATGGGATAATTAGCATAGATGTGTAGGATGACCGTGGTCAGCCTAGGGACAGAGTTTCGATTTTAAAAACTTTCAATAATAATAAGAATAGTATTTAAAAAATAAACATAATAAGCATAATTCACTTTTCCACACAACTTAATAAACAATCTGCTGAATCCGCGACAGTAATGGCCTCGGGTATGGGCTGAAAGGTTACCCCAACAGGTATATGCGGGATGTGGTGGATGAAGTCGAGATGCTGACATACTTTCGGTGACATCTTCCACACTGGTGTCAGAGGAGGTAGCGGATAGATATGGACAAGTTCTGTCTAGCACATGAGATGTCGACGTTGGTGTGATATGATGAATTGATGTGGTGCTGGGTGTCCGGTCGGTCGTGGTGGTTGCTGTCATCATGGTGGTCATTGCAGTGGTTGTGATGGTAGCTGTCACATATTTTTGTCTTCCGAATGCGGACATGACGCGTGTTGAAGTGGTGCTGGTGGTGAGTTTCTGTATCTGGGCGGCCTGAATAAGTCTGCTGGTGCATGTATGCAGAACTGCTCGGATGTCTGGTTGGTATGCAATGCGGCATTTCCCGAGTACACCTTATCTGGTGTAGTGGCCTTATGGATAGCAGGATCCATGGATGTGGTGTGAGGAGTGCTGGTTGCGGATGTTGACGTGGTGTCTTTGGAGGAAGTAGTGCTGTGCGATGGCATTGTCGTCATTCTGTTTCCTCGGGCGGTTCCCTCATCGATGGTTAAATATGGTGGAGACGCGGAACTGTTGGAAATGTTTTGTAAAGTTAAAGAAAGCCTAGGCACAGTTACTATCGGTACACGTGTCACAACTGTTGCTGGTTGAGCAACGGTAGCTATTGATGTAGTCAGAACTGAGTGTGCTGTCGGTGCAGTCAGTGTAGTGGTCGCTGGTGTGGTGTCTGCTGCTGTGGTGGTAACTTATGAAATGGTTGTTGGTGTTGGTGTTGTCATTGCAGTGGTGATGGTATGCAAAGGAGTAGGTTGGCATCAGTTTGTTTTGGCCATTCTTCCGATAGGAATTACTTCATGCAGTGTACGAGCTTCAAACCTTGGAACTGTAATGTCAATGGGCTCGTCTTGCTCCCCGGATTGAAGATTAACTACGAGAACACGATGCTTAGATGTGGATGCGTGACTCCGTACCGTGTTTCCAAAAACAAATATTTGCAATCTGAACAAAATGTGCATTGAAGAAAATGGTCTCAGTTGATATGCATTGTCAAATCCCAGTTGTGGGAATATCTGCATTTACACGGCTGTCCTTTATATAATAATTAGGTACACGGAAATTCCTTCATCGTTCTTTTTTTAGTTTCTTCTATCGAGCTGTCAGACAAAGCCAGATCTTCTGCAAGAGACATCTCTATTTCCGCATTGTTGTTATGTACGGAACCACAAAACATCTAATCTAACGTATTTTTATGTATCTTCATAACTTTCCTAAGGGCCAATTAAAGTAATAAGATAAAGATTTAACAGAATTTGGTTCATGACACAAAAGTAGCCTAATGCCCCGATCTTCCCTAGTATCGAGTTTGAAAGGAAAGTGGTGGTGATGAGGCGGTTGTGGAGGGGGGGGGGGGGTTCCTCGGACGGGGCATGGACATCTCGCATTATATGACGTTTCGTACCTGGTCATAGTTTCTAGGTTCTGGGAAAAATCGAGCCCAGAGTCTACTAAACAGGCCACCTCCCCGCCCACAGCCACCCTCCTCTGAAACAGTAGTCTCTCTCATATCTGAATATGGACAGTCAACAGACGACGAGTGGAGTGTGAAAAGAATGGGACGTGTGATGTCCGAGCTTGGTGCGGAAATTAGGGACGCCAATTGGAGTAGGGTGGTGTCACGGACGTGACTTGACTGGGGGATGGTTTGGCGGTTTTGTGTCTTGGACAGGGTGTGCTCTGAGCTGTGCGGTTTTCCCATTCTCCGTAACAGGCCAAGGCCTCATCAAGCCTCTTCACTTCCATGCTACATATTTTATGTTCCAGCCCGCAAGAGGCATAGCTTGGGACATCCTCAGCCTCCACTTGTGGCAACTCTATAATTGGGGTAATAGCACGAAGTGGGTGGGAATGGGAAGAGGTCGACAGAATAACTTTTCCGTCCATCCCCTTGGACAGCACAAACGAGAAAATCTTCAGATACAACTTCCCAGATCTGGTAGACCCACTCTGAGGAGGGAGAGGGCGAGTACGTGGCTCGTCATCGTCCTCAGCGTTAGCCATCTGTTCACTGGATTCCTGGCTTGGTGGAAGGGTCTCACTAGCACCACTGTGCTAACGTTGGGAATAACTGTTTCCATAGAGACATCGGTCTGGGTACTGGTGGTACGCATATCGGCCGGTCCAAGCTCTGGGACTGAGTCATCGCTAACACAAGGTTTAAGACTGAGGTCATGCCATCTGAGGCGCAGATCTGGTAGGCCACGTCCGACTTCTTACCTACTATCACATAGGGCCCTTTCCACTGGCAACTCAGTTTACTTGGCACGTTTATAGAACGTCGCGTATCGTGAACCCAGACCATTTTTCCCCGCCTCATATGGGTCTCCATGCACCCGTCGGTCATGCCATGTTTTCTGATGCTGGTGTGCAGTGGAGAGTGTTTCTCTCACCAGTTTATGGGCCTGTTCTATCTTTTGCCTAATGAGCTCCACATGGAGAGATGGTGAATTTTTCTCCCCCGGAATTCTGGGAATAGCCAGATCCAGGGGTAAGGATAATTCACAGCCTAACATTAACCGAGCTGGAATGTACTGAAGTGCGGTATGCCATGAGCACATATGGAAGTCATAGATCCCAATTGTGACAATCACGGTGAGTTTCCTTAGTCAGCATCACTACGAGGGTTCTGTTGAACCTCTCTCTCTCTCTCTCTCTCTCTCTCTCTTTCTCTCTCTCTCTCATCCCGTCACCATGTGGATGATAAGGTGGGGGGCGTGTTTTGACTATATGGAATAATTTTCAGAGATCAACCAGCACTCAAAATTACTACCTTGGTCGGAATATAGCTCATAGGACATTCCAAACCTGCAGGACTCATTGTTTGACAGAACCTCCCCACTGCAGATGCCTCTTGGTTTGGCAAATCCAATGCCTCTACCAAATTCGTGAGGTAATCTCGCAATACGAGGATGTATTTGTTTCCAGCATCCATCGTATTCAAGGGACCGAGCACATCAATAGCCACTCGCTCCCATGGTGCACCCACAATTTTAATTTGTAATGGTACGGTGTGGTGCTGGCCAACGGTGCGTCTTTGACAGTGGACACATTTGGCGACCCAAGCCTTGACACTATCGCATATCCTGATCCAGTGGAATCTCTGTTTGATCTGCTCTGTCGTTCTTTCAATGGCCAAATGTCCGGCACGGTCATGTAATTGTTGGAGTATAATGACCCTATAGTGCTCAGAAATTAGTATCCCGTTATTTATGTAGAGAATGCCATCGTTCATGTGGCATTCTCCAAACCATTGATAATAATATTTGGTCGTGGCGGAGAAAGGACTAATAGATTTCTTTGGAGGGCATACCCTCTCCTGAATCCACGCATATATCGTTCGTGTCTTCGCGTCCATTGCCTGTTCATGGGCGAGCTCTTCCGTATCCCAGTCTGCACACTGCAGTTCAGAGAATACGGAAGCTGGCAGCGTTGTATGTGTTACGGTGGTGGCCACTTCTTGTTCACCCTCAAGCCCGATTCTGCTCAGGGCATATGCATGTCCATGCAACTTGCCGGGACGGTGAACAACATTGAAGTTAAAGGCCTGCAGGGATTCCTGCCACCTCGCTACCTGGCCCTCCAGACTTTTTAGGTTTCTGAGCCAGCGTAGTGAGGTGTAAATTGTGTGGTTAATGTGCATCCATAGAGAAAGTGTTTATAGTACTTAACAAAGTACACCACAGCCAATAATTCTCGCTGAGTGGTTGCGTATCATTTCTCTGTCTTGTTCAGAGTATGTAAACCATAACCCATTACCTGCTCTGTTCCATCTTCTTTGACCTGTGATAGAACAGCACCAATCACAAAAACGGACGCATCAGCGTCTAAGATGACATCAAAGGTTATGGTTAGGATGAGCAAGAATAAGTGCGGGTGGTAATAGGTCCTTCAATGCCTTGAAGGAAACCTTACACTCACTCGTCCACTCGAAGGGTCGGTCCTTTTCAGTGATTTGGAAGAGAGGAGACGCAATCTCACTGAAGTGATGGATGTACTGGCGATGGTACTGCCAGAGCCCGAGGAACCTTTGCGTATCCATTATGGAAGTTTGCGTCTGCCAATTTGCCACTGCATGAGTGTTGGAGGGTTGACTGGCCACTCCCTCTGCGGATATCACATGTCTGAGAAACTCGACACTCTGATGGAAGAAATGGTACTTCTTGGGTTTGAGCATTAGGTTGGCTGTACGAAACTGCATTAAGACCTTGTCCAGGTTGGACAAGGTCTGCTCAAACGAAGGCCCAAAGACGATAACGTCGTCAATATAGCAGAGACAGATTCCCCATTGCAGGGTGGTTAATACCTGCTCAATGAGACACTCGAATGTTCCTGGAGCGTTGCACAAGCTGTAAGGCATCTTGCGGAACTGGAGAAGACTGTCTCTACAGACGAAGGCGCTCTTCTCTGGGGGCAGCCTCATCCATGGCTACTTGCCAGTAACTGCTTGCCAGGTCAAGGTACAGAACCACCTGGCTCCGGACAATGAATCTAACACCTGATCTATACATGGAAGCAGATACCCATCTTTGATACTTAGATTATTAAGGCAGCGGTAGTCGATACAGAGCAGCAAAGATCCGTCCTTCTGGCTTGTAAGTACAATGGGACTGGCCCAGGGGGGTGCTGAGGGCTCTATGATGTCTGTCTGCAACATGTCATTCACGCGTTGATGTGTCTCTGTCTCTTTAAGTATGGGAAGACGACGTACCAGCTTCTCCCAGGTCCATATCACCTGCAGAAAAGCTCCCCTGGTATTTGAACAGGATCCGTCATACATCACGTTTGTGGGATTGTGTCAGTCCAACTGTGGCACGCAAATATAGGTCATGCAGGTGTTCTGGTATGGTGTTCATCAGAAGCTGCTGTTGCTGTTGGGGACCGTTTCCAGGGAAATCATATCCACCAAATGGCCGCAGCGAATGCCAGGGACAAGCGTTATAGGATCGGCTGTTCCACTGAATACCCGGTAGGTTATATGGTTTTTGTTGTTGGTGTCCACTATCATCCATGGACTTGTACATTGGGAGGTGATCACATATTCAGGGTCTGGTTCCAGCATGGCTTTCTTACCTGCGGTGCGGTGGCCCATAGGATTTCCTATTGTCCCGGCTCAACTGTTGCGGTTGATGCTAAAATTACTGCACATGATGATTCCAGTCCAAGTGGTATGGGATGGCCGTGCGTGTTGTCTGCAGTGAATGATGGCTTAACTGGTGCTGAGAAAATCAGAACCTAATAGGGCATCGTTTTGTATAGAGGGGACGACAACTCGCTGAATGAATTGTATCTCATCTATCTGTATTACGAGGTTAATTGTGCCAAGCATGGGAACATCAGCCCCGGTGGCTGTTTGTAAAAATATGTTAGAAGGCCTAAGGGGTGATCTCTGATGAGGTGGGATGCTCTCATAGAGACGCTTGTTGAAGACGGTGATGGAAGTGGCACTAGTAGATATTCCACTGAACAAACAAGCACACTTATAGAGAACTTTCTGGTGTGCTTGTGGAAGAGTCTCCAAGATTGTGGTCTGTGGATCCTTCATAGCTGCGGCGGGGCCTTGTATGAAAGTGGCCTGGTTCTTGATTGCTTCCATGAGTGTGATTGGTGGCTGAGTGAGGAAGGAGCCAGCTCGTCGTCGTTGCTGCTGATTTTACTTGGGTGACAACGAAGCTGGGGGTAACAGTATTGCTGTATCTGAAGTTGGTGGTGTGTGCTGTGAGTTGGTGTAGGCAGTACTTTGAATTGGACGAGAATGGAGCGGAGCTATTTGTGCCAGCCATTTAGGACAACGCATCATGGGATGTTTAGGAGATGCGCAAAAGAAACAGCATCATTGTCACTGTTTATGCTGATGTTTGCGGCAATGTCTTTTGTGGATCCATGATGCGGTGTGCTGGCTTCCGTCCGTGCCACTACTTCTGCTACTAGGTGCAGGGGATGATGATGATGGTTGTTGGGTGTTGCTAACCACCAGAGAGCACCTGCCGTTAAGTGCCTTGGTGGTGGGTTGTGGTGCTTGTATAAACGTTGTTTCAGTGGAGGTGCTACAAACAAGCACTGCCGTTTTACATAGGAAAGAGGGTTTAGTAGAAACGGCTATTGCAGGAGTCACAATTTTCCGTAGAAGGATGGATTGTCAGGGCTGCAGATGCAGTGTGCATCGTAGGCCAAGCTTTTGTGAAGCCGTTTTTGTGTAGTGTTCGTACAATTTGATGAATCCACATGAAGTCACTGTTGAAGGACCGCAGTTGAGCCGGGTTTGAGGATGGGGCACTGAAGTGACTCTCTAATCAGTGCCCATTCGGCTTTAACGGCTGCTCTGGCTGTGGTGTCCATTGATCAGTGGCACAATGGAGCAGAGGGGGCGGGCGGGCGGTTTTGACATCAGTCCTCCAATGGCCCACCTGACAACATCCATGGCATGTGTTTGGTAGTTGTGCATTGGGAGCGTTGCTGCTTGGTGGCGGTCGTGTGGTGTGTTGGGTCGCCATCGTGGTGCTGAGTGTGGTGACCAGATTGGTAATGGCAGAGATCTGCTTCATCATCTCTTCTAACCTGTCGTGTGTTGCCTGCCTATTGTTGTTATTCTGCTGGTTTCCGTGTCCTGCGGCATTGCCATGGCCTCTGCAATGGGATTGGCCATGCCCTCTTCCTCGGGACGCATGATCTCCTCGGGGAGTTGGTGCAGATTGTGTTGCATTGTTGCTGTCGATGTTAGTTGCTGTGTGTGAGTAGTCTATAGAAGTGAGGCTGTTCGCGCCATTTAGCTCATTGATGTGGTGTAGTTGACGACGAGCATTTTCCTTCCACTCGAGGACATTTTCGATGTATACAGCTGTCGCGGTAAGAGTTTGAAGGCTCCCATGCTCCAAAAGGAATAGTTTCTCATTGAGGGTGGGTTCTCCGCCCAAAGCATCAATGAAAGTGTTTAAATGGAGGTGAGTGACTCCTTTATGGTTTGTGTTGAGGTACGCTCTGGTGACGAGGCGTCGGATGTGGCTAGATAATTCGGGCAGAGTTTCTTCCACGCATCTCGTCTCTCCCAATGCTGTATCTCCGAACCTCACGGAAAGAGCGCTTTCCAACTCTGTGTATGTGGGTGTGAGGTCTGACCCCCATATCTGCCAGTATCCGCAGGGCTTTCCCTGACAGTTTGGCGGCCAGATACTCCACCATCTGTTGATCCATCCACCTGTTTGTACAGCTTATGATTTCAAACTGGCACCGGTAATTTGCCCAGTCACCCTTCCCATCCCCCCACCCCCACTGAATTCGGGTGGGAGGATGACTCGGCAGGCTGGTGCCATGATAAGGTACAGTGGGCGTGAATCCAGGTGGGCGGGGGGTGGGGGAGAGAATGAGGTGAATGCAGATGAAGGTCGGTGTTGGTGAACGCGGCTCTGCATATCCTGGCCCCGCCGCACACGAGGGGGGGGGGGGGATTCCCGTCTGTGAGGTTCCATATGAGAGGTTGGTACGGATGAACCCGGGAGCTTCTGCCTTGGTATCGGATGATGCACCAGTGGTGGTGTATTGTGCATTCGTAGGAGGTTGCTTGGTTCTGCCTTGGTACAGCAGAGGTCCAGGGACTGAGTGTGGTGGGTGCCGCTTCTGGGATCTGATGCCGTGGTGCTCCCGCATTCCTATCTCCAAACTGCGGTACTGATGGGTAGTAGGGAGATGAGGTCCTTGTTGGTGGAGATGCGGGCCACAGCGCATGATGCGCGGGCCATTGGTCACCATAAAGTTGACATGGTGAACCATATGGGTGTGTAGGTTGTATAGTGTGCCCCGATGGGTGACTTCTCTGCTGCTGTCCGTAATATGACATAGGTGTAGAGTGCCTAGCACGGATGTCAGCCAGGGTTAGTAAAGATGCACCCACCTGGGAGGCATCATGGAAAGCCTCCTGACTGATCGGCGAGTACACTTGTGGTCGTGCTAATGGTGTTGTCTATAATTATGAATAATTTAGCTCGTCACTGGCGAGTGGTCTGGCCGCCCTTCCATCATAGTACTCCACCTCTGAGTTAGGAGAGTACAGATTGTAGTAAAAGGGAGACTGGAACATAAGGGTGGGCGTGGGTTTACTTTGTGTTCGAGCCCCACATCGGGCACCACGTGTGGCCTCTGGGTGTCCGTGCTGGTCCGCCGGATGTTCCCGTTCCACTGCACCACAGGTGTGCTGCATGGCAGGGCGGGATAGCTGGTTAGCTGCGGATCTCGGGGATGCGGAGCCATTGTTGCGCATTGCTGGATCATACAGCAACCATCTTCGAGAGCTGGTGGAACGTTCCAGTGGAGCCATCACCATCACCATCACCGCCAAAGTTGAATCTCACTGTTTCGTCAATGCTGTTGGCGTCACCGGCGTGACGGTTCCATGGCTCCATTTTATGGCCGAGAAATAATATTAAAGTTACATACAAAAATTAATGTGGTAACAGCCAAACAATCGTCCTCGTTTGCCGGAGGTCCAGTACATGGGGCCGGCTCAATGACACATAATCGTGGTCCTCACCAGAGGTACCTCACAGAGTGAGATCCGTGAGGTATCCCCATAAAGGAGTGTCCTAGCTCAGCTACTTAGCTAGTTTAATACAAAGCAAATTAACCACTACGGAACATTATTTTGTTGCAAGAGGAAAGTGCCTCGCGTGAGTCTCCATCACAGGAAAATGTCCACAATGCTGAAGCGGAAGAAGAGAGATGGCAAAAAGGGCCACTCTCTTATTAAAACTAAATTATGTAAACAAGTCAACCTGGTGAAGCTATATGGGTGTTGTAATGCACGCTGTTTTATATGAAGGTGGGATGGATGATTTCCGAAGAATTCAACACCGCCATCTGATGTGAGTTCCAAAATTCTGTGTTAGTGGTTGCCGCTTTATTTATGTGGGCCTTCTTCTAGTTCCTACCCTATCTCTTAGTTGTTGGGTCCGAGTCTAGGTTTAGGTGCAATTGACAATGTACGCTAACTACCTTTTAATATATAAGTGAGAATGTTCGGTGACCGTGAGCCCACCATATGGAACATCCCTCCTCAGTAGATGCATGCGTGCCTATCATGAGATGAGAGTTCCAGAATCATATAATGATCTTGTGACAGTCAGGTCATGACCACACATAACATCACAAGGCTAAATAACGGCACATAAGCGTTGGAAAATCACATTCAAATTTTTAAGGTGGGGACAAAGATGCAGCTATCCAACTATAGTGACCTTCCATGGAGGGCCTGGTGGTTTCTAAACCCACACCCAGTAGAGTTAGATGGAGAGCTGGATCCTTTCCGTCAACAGTGTGTCAGCTATGGATTGTTACTGATCCGTATCCGGGGAGCTAACATTTACACGGGGGATGTATGCAGTGATCGTCACTTTATTTCTAGCTACACTGGAACCCCAATAGTTCCAGAGATAACCCTAAATAACGTGACAGAAGGAGATCCAGACAATTAACAACCCGAAGGATGGTGGAGCATAGATAGAGACAATTACTCATAATGGAGGCCTTAAGAAAAACGGCCAATTTTTACAACCTACCTGGAGTGCGCTTTTACATATCTGCTACTCTGGAAAAGAGACTAACGCAAAATGTCTCCTACCGAGCAATCGTCCCTACTACTATAACCCTATCTTATCGAGCTAGAACAGTCCAGGTTTAGTCGGCCGCATGTTATGTTCGCATAATGAGAACATGAACAGCTACCTCAGTGAAAAATTGATGCTGTGCAGGGAACAAGGTGGTGCTGGTGTTGCTGCTGTATAGTATAACTTACTGATACTGTGGTCCAAGAGTTTCTATAATAAACAAAACAATTTAACATGGGTGGCTGCTGCCATATCGCTAACTTCAGAAAATACAGTAAAAATAAAAGGTAACTCGACCTTGCGGTGCTTATGAGCACGGAAAAATGAGGATAATATATACATGATAATAATAAACTATAAAAATGCCTTTGGGGTTCAATACTTTGAAAATAGAATACGTCTGCTCATTTAGCTATAACTCAGGCAATTCTTAACCGATTAAAAAATGGTAAAGAGTTTTGGAATCCTCGCTTCATCTTGGTTATGATCGAGACTAAAACCGGCGAGAAAAATGCAAACCGGGTACTCTTTGAGATGCGTTTTTGCCCATGGCTAACGTGCATTGTTAAGCAATCTCCGATGCCCGCGTATGCGCGGTTCACGATCTCATGGACTTAGACATTTTGCGATCCTCTCGTAATCGGCTCCACACACGCGTATCGTCCTACCCAAGGGGGGGGGGGGCCGCATGCGTGGAACATACCCGACCCGGCTCAGCCGTCCCATACACGGACTAGTTGGGACGGTTCATACCTGACCGGTCGATCTATGCTACACCAATATAGACACAATGCTGTTCTTCCGAGGTCTTATAGTCGGCTCCTATCTCTGTCCTGTCTGTTTCACCAGCATGTTTGCCGGTTGCACTGAGGCACACGTAAACCATACCTATAATTCACCAAAACTATCGCAAATGCTGCTGTTAGATCCAGGTGTACGAGCTCCCACTGACACCCAAGGTATAACTAGAATATGGCGACCAGTGACGCGACATAGTTGTTCAAATATTCGCTACACTAGCACTTCCTTCAAAAGACTATCGGATATTATGGTAAGTATCATTGGATCTCAAACGTTATGTCTAACTATGTTAATTGCAGATATATTTATATTGCTTAATTTCTTGAAGTATCTGGTCAGTTTGCTTGTGATACTCATAAATGTAAGCTTTCTTTCAGACCCGTGCATGATGGCTGGACGAGCTCTTCGAGGCTGGCCGGATTACAGGAATTGTGCTGGATACTGGGCATGTGGTGATATTGATGGAACATGGGTAAATATTGGTTACGCTACATCGTTCAGAAAGAGTGTATATTTTAATATGAGTAAAACGTATGTCTAAATAATAATTTAGTTCTTGACATTTCAAATCCTACTTAACGGATTATGCTCAGATGCGACAATTATCAATTTAAGATAACAGATTATGCTCAGATACGACAATTATTAATTTAAGATAACAGATTATGCTCAGATACAACAATTATCAATCTAAGATAACAGATTATGCTCAGATATGACAATCAGCAATTTAAGATAACAGATTATGCTCAGATACGACACTTATTAATTTACGATAACAGAATATGCTCAGATATGACAATTATTAATTTAAGATAACAGATTATGCTCAGACACAACAATTATTTATTTACGATAATTTGGTAACTACTTAGAAGACAACTCTGTGATTTGTATGCAATGTTGCTGCTTGGAGCCACAGAAACAGTTTCCACTCAAATAGCGTATAAGTAGTGTCACACCACAGGCACATCTGCCAGTGTTGCTGCAGATCTGACACACACGGCCACAAGAACGAGATGAATAGAGTGTAACAGGTTGAACAGCGGAATAAAGTCCTACCACCATTGACAATAAAATATGGACATAGCTTCATAGCTTCATAGTAAAACTATGAAATACGATAGCTGAGACATTACGCCCTCTTCATTAGGAGATCATATGATATGTTATCGGATTCCACTTATTATGGCGAATCCGGTAATATATAGGTTCACAAAATCCTACGGATATTAAGGCTGTGAGTGTCAATTGCATCATTCCAGCAGTTGTAAAAGGCATTGTAAGTGGCTTATTTCGCGGACGATTATAAAATTAAATAATCGTATAATCGCCATGTTGAAATTTTTGTCAAGACACTTTTACGCTTGTGAAACTCTGCTCGCGTTACCAATCATGGAAACAAACATCCGTCTATCAGCCGAATGTGTGAATGATTAAATAAATTAAATAAATAACTGATTTGTTTGTATTGACTCATGATTAGTTTTAGATGAATAAAGATTGTTCACTCGGTCGCTATTTTTCATTGGTGTTGTAATCCCATACGCTGATCTCGCGTTCCCCATTCTCTGAATAGTTTTCCCAAAAAAGTTCTAAAACTGATACGACGGAAATTCAACGCATTTCCTCCCGTAAAAATTCTCACCGCCTACGTCTATGTTTAATATATACCTCAAAACATCACCGGGGAAGTGAAATTATTTGATTTGAGCGCCTAAATATTGCGTATCATTTAATAAAGGTCATTTATTACATCAAAATTAATCCACAATTTGATATAAAATGGCATCGCGAAAAAATACAAATCACGTGGTTCGCCTCCAATTGAAGAGGTTATTTTAGAGCGAGTACTCAGATATAAATATTCTGGAATCGGGGACTCGGAACTCGGGAATTTCTATATATTATCATTGCGCGATAGGAACTGAGTATTATACTGATCTGAATAACGGGTACCCGTTTGATAAACTCCCGTTAGCATATAATATCTCGCGAGAACACGCCGCCTCCCATCGCAAAAGAGCTGCTGGCTCGCCAACTTAAGAAGCCGGCTATATTGTCGCTCGTAATAATTCAATTTGGATCATTTAATGTTGATCGGCGTTACAAAATGATGCGCATTTTCTCCCGTACTTGTTTGGTACATAAATTTGGTCTTAAAATATATTTATAAGAAAGCTATTTAATCACGCCAAGACTGTTTTAAGCGCATTTTGACTACAAAAGTGTGGAATAAACTTTTTTATATCGTGAACATACATGGCCTACTATTAGTAATAATCTAATAGGTAGTCGAGATTTACAAATCCGAGGCCTGTATTGACTTCTAGAGGGGCCGGAAATGTATCAGGGCAGAGATCGGTCTGAAGTAGACACACCCTGTGACACGAGTGTTATTATTATACACGTTATTCTTACAAATTTTCCTATACAATCTGCTGAGTTAGGGGGTGGGCTTCTAATACAGAGCTTTGCCGTTTTGAAAGTGCTAAGAAATCATTGGAGCGAAATACGGTACCTTCCGTTTTCCGTCTAGAAAAATATTGATACATTCCTTTGTTTGCAATCAGCAACTGGCGTATTCTGTCCATGTATGTATACCAATGTGCCTAACCCATAATCTTACAATCTACAGTAGCATAATAACGTCCTCTAAGCAGCATTGATGTAGTTAATATAGTTCATGATTAATCGTATGATCGCGATTTTTGTTAAATGATCGCGATTATGAAAAGTGAATAAACGTGCAACCCCAATTGATACCCAATATATGACGTCAGTGGAGGTGGGGTGGGGTGGGGTGTGGTAGGGTAGGTGGTGTCCCGATAACTTATTTTTGGTGACAAATAAATGGCATAATGAGAAAAAAGAGGGTATTCCTATTGTCTTTATTTCTCTGTTTATATAATTAATGCTGCTGCCCCCGCCCCGCTAATTGGAGAGAGCGAGAGAGCGAGAGAAAGAGAGAGAGAGAGAGAGAGAGAGAGAGAGAGAGAGAGAGAGAGAGAGGGAGAGGGAGAGAGAGAGAGGGGGAGAGGGAGAGAGAGGAGTGGAGAGAGAGAGAGAGAGAGAGAGAGGGAGGGAGAGGGAGAGAGAGAGAGGGGGAGAGGGAGAGAGAGGAGTGGAGAGAGAGAGAGAGAGAGAGAGAGAGAGAGAGAGAGAGAGAGAGAGAGAGAGAAACTGATTTGTCCACTAATTGAAATCCCGTTATTGCCCATTCATCTGTTGCCCTCATTGTGAGAGCTCATTATCACTGATAGTGCAGGGGCATGTGTCATGATATGACACATATCATATAAAATGCAGAAAGTGTTCCACTTATTCAGAAATGTTAAATATGTCTCAAATAACATAAAAATGCATGTTGGCACTTTGTTAGATTGAAAACTGTAGCCACTTTCCAAAATGGCCGCCAATTTGCTACAACTGTTTGAAAAGAGGTCTACAATTGTGCAATTTTCACAATCTAAATATTCATCCATATAGTTTTTAACATACAGATTCGGATTTTGACTTTTAAAATGCAATAATAATAATAATAAAAATTATAATAATAGTATAAACAAATATAAACAGGTTAAACAAATTGTTTGGACTAAATATATTTCAAAATGATCTACGTTTCTTCTGTGAATTTGAAGCTACTTATCGAAATCCTCTTCATAATGTTGTAACAGAAAATGTTGGCCGCGTCCTTAAGGAGGCAATAGAAAAAGGTTGTAACAAGAAACTGCATGTAAAACTATGTACAGGAATTAACCCACATGATGTGCATGCCATTAACATCAGATATCACAAGGGATGCTGGACCACACATGTTCATAGTGTTCCTCGCGCATCAAAGGGGACACAATTTACCAACATAAACTCAGTATATGAGGTGGCAGCAAATATTGAATTTCTCAATTTTGTGGAGGGAGCTCTAAAAGATGGAAGCATTGCCAGTATGACTTCGCTACAGGAGGTGTATATCAACATTCGATGTGCTAATAATGTGCAAAGTCTTGATTGCCGCCGTAAGAAATTGATGCACATTTTACAGAATGCAATTCCTGACATAGAATTTCACAAAGCAAATGGGCCAATGAGTCTGATCGTATAGCCACTAGAAATACCACAGATGCTGCAATCCATTTAGCAGAAGATGCAGTTGAAGACATTGCTCCGAACATGCAATCACTGTATGATGAAGACATTGCTGCTAACATGCAATCACTTGTATGATGAAGACATTACTGCTAACATGCAGTCACTGTATGATGCCGCCTCCTTGCTCAGAAAAGCAATCAACACATGCGAAGTGTGAAGATTCACTGGCTCCCTAGATGATGTCACTGAGGAGCATATGCCAAAGGACCTGTACAGCTGTTTAAGTTGGGTATTGCAAGGTCCCAAAAATCCTCTGAAGTCAACAAGCGGGCTATGCGTTTGACACAAATTACTGTGACGATGTTTCTTTCTGACCATCAAGTAAGAAACACAAAATCCCAGACATTACGTCTCTACCATGAAATGCCGCATCAGTTAGCCGTTGGGGTTTCAATTCGCCAGGCAACCAGAAGTAAGAAAATTGTCAGTATCCTACCTGCCTTAAGATTGTGCCCTGTATACTGCAGATTTCTACGACTTGAAGCACAAATATCAGGAAGTGTACTCAAACAATGGCTCTCAATGATGGAATGTATATTCCAGGCTTAGTCTATGGTCGACATGTTTCCTTTGCTGTGGATAATATTTATTTTGCGGAAGACATGCCAGATGGAAAGTGGGAGACAAGGCAGTGGAGCTGACACTTACTGACCCTGCTTATGCTCGTTCAATCAGAGATTTGCCAGAAACCATCACCAGGCTAATGGACAAGCTAGAAACCGAAAAGGCTTTCAAAAACTGCATGCTCCTTGGAAGAGCGCACCGCAGAGAACAAGCAGATGATGACGAGATGGCAATTGTAAGAGAATCCTCAGATGAAGAAGCATCAGTGATGGGAGTGGAAAATGAAGACTGTCATACTACAGAAGACATTGCCAGTAAGACAGATCAAACTAAGAAACCTGCCATTAATATCCCAACATGGTCTGGATACCAGTCAGCAATCAATAATGTGATGCCAGTAACGAGAATAGGAACACCTCCATTACTTTCTTCACCTGCTCAAGAATGGCAGACATTACTGACAGTATTGATGCAGGCTCAAGGAATTCATACTAAACTGGTAGATACCTTAGGAAAACTCGTAATTTCGCTTGACTTAGGACTGTACCAACCAGCAAAGCAACTTCAAATGGCTGGTCAAGGTAAAGGACACTTGATTCTTCGAGTAGGAGAGCTTCATATTGTTATGACACAATTACGTTCTGTCGGTGCCTATATTGAGAACAGTTGAATTGACTTGTGGCGGATTGAGGAACACCTTTATGGATCAGTGACTGTCAAGCAATTTCTAAATGGAAAGCATGTGGCACTGGGGCAGACAGCACATATTGTGACATTACAATCTCTGTTCGCTTTGTATCAAGAGGCCTTATATGCACAGAGTATTCTCAGCTGCTTGCTCCAATCGAGATAGCTGCGAAGAACCTCGACAAAGCGTTTCAGGAAGACAACGGTGAGCATATAAATCAAGAACATTCACAAGTTGTCCATGCATTTGAATCATTGCAAATAATACAGAAGATGAGTGAGTTTGATGCACTAAAGCGAACTCAGCCTCTCATTTGTATTATGCGTCAGTACATGCAGATGGTTCTAGAGATGGTGATCTTTATCAAAGCAGTACGTACAGGAGACTGGGACCTACATTTGGTTACCCTTGAGATGGTCACAAAGTACTTTTTCGCACATGATCGCCTTAACCACCTACTCATGATTCCCCTCTACTTAGCAGAAATGAAATCCCTCAAGGTATCAGACCCTGAAATTTGTTGGGAATTCCTTGAAGGTAACTGGGTAGTGAACAAGAAGTCACATGTAGTGTGTTGTGCCCTCGGTACTGACAATGCCCTTGAGCAGCATAATATATCAATGAAAGGGTTTGGTAGTTTAGTGGGAATTACTTTGAACCCATCAGCTAGAACCAAGTTCTTTTTTTATCTCTCCAGAACTTGCAAGGCTTGCTACAGAAGCTCAACGAATAGCAGGGTCAATTTATCTAAGCGGACCCAACATCATGGCAATCTCTTCTACTGTACTGGAACGTCAGGAAAGGAACATCCAAGATCTTACTGCAACATTTAGAGGTTTTACGAATCGTTTTACTGTTGAGAATGATGACTTATTCAACTTGGTCACCAAGTCAGTTACTCCAAAAGAAGTCAGCAAAGATCTCTGCAGACAAAGCAAGATTGGCACCAAACTATTTGCAACATTTGTATCAGAACGTATCCAGAAAGGCGATACTAATCTGTGGTCACCAATGAAGAAGCAGAGATTGGCCACTTTGAAGAGCACAGCGAAAAAGGTTAAAATAGCAGTCAAAGAGAAAGTACTCGAACTCCAGGTAGACCGATCATTGTTTGCGCTTTTGTTAGTAGTGTGAAAATCAAGGCCTGAGATCAATTTGAAGGATGCTATTAGTAAACATGAATTTTCTGTGGTCCCACGGTCAAGGTTTGCTGCTGATGGATGCGTGCTTCATTGTTCAATGGAGAGTAGCTTGATCTCGACAGCCAACCATCGTGTTCTGCTGAAGACGTAAGAGAAATCCTCACTACACCAAGAAAAGCTACCATTGTCAATGCTATGGTTGACGTTCAATCAATGGATCCACCAGGCGCAATAAAAAACCTGTTCCCATCTAGCAGATTACTTCATAAGCCATGTGATACAGAAGCACTGCAATTATGACGAAGTACGCTTGATTTTTGATCGGTACGATGTATCAAATCCATTGAAGATGGCAACTTGCCTCAAGAGATAAGGTGGCCATCCCGCTGTTTTTTACCATATAACTGATACAGCAAACATTGCCAAATTGCCTATGAGAAAGCGGCTATCACACACAAAGACAAAGCTGCAATTTCCCGCATATCTTCCAGATAGGATAATGCAAACTTATCATCTACATCAGTGTTTGATTGTTGCATATGTAGATAAGTCCATAGGTACACAGTGTGTACTACACACAAGGATATGAGCCACCTACACAGTGAACAAGAAGAAGCTGACACAAAGCTATTATTGCATGATGTGGAGGCAACAGACTCTTGGGCAATGAGCATACACATCAATTAGTCTGACACCAATGTTTTTGTTCTTTCGCTAAGCTGGTATGCTGCCTTGTGTGAGGACATTTAATTTGTGACTGGAACCGGACAGCATAAGCACGTGATCCCACTGGCAAAGACCTTAATGCAGGTGCTGGGAACAAGCAACTTGCTGCCCTTCCCGCATTTCATGCTCTCGGTGGTGCTGATAACGTGGGTAGCTTTGCAGGTAAAGGGAAGCTTACCTGTTGGAAGGCCTTTCAGGTTGCCGATGACGAAATTCTCACTGCAATGGCAAAACTTGGAACAGACATAGAGCCAAATCATGAAACAGTTGCTGCCATCGAGGTGTTTGTCTGCCAGCTTTACCTTTTAAACACACACATCTCCAAAGTGAATGATTTAAGGCGGTGACTCTTTAGGAAGAACAAAGCACACACATAAATCTGCCACCTACATCAGATGAACTGCACGAAGCCATACTACATGCATATTATCAATTAATGGTATGGAACCATGACAAAGTACCAAGTCCCAAACTCCAGTCGCATAGTGGTTATGGGTGGAATCTGGAAGCACAAGAATGGGTTCCTATCATGACCAATCAGTTACCAACGCCTGACGACATAATCCATCTGGTAAAGAGTGGATGTGTCAAAGGTAAATGCTCTACAAACTAGTGCCAGCGTCGAAAGACGGGTCTGAACTGCATTGATTTACGTAGCTGTTGTGATGCTGATGACGATTGTGAGAATCACCAAGATGATCATGTGAACTTAGTTGCTGGATGTGATGATGATACCTCAATAGATGGAAGTGATGATGATGATGATGATGATGATGATGATGATGATGATGATGATGATGATACATATGTTTGATATATGTCTGTTGAATAAAAATGTGATGCTTTGAAAGTTTGAGCTAACCATATTCTGTGTTAGCCAAACTGATTGATTATTTTGTCATATTTTGAGGCCATAAAGTCATAATTCGTTTAATATGACATTAGACTTTGTTTCTATTGCATTCTAAAGGTAAGAATCTGATTGGGTATGTTTGGAAACATAAGAATTGTCATCTAGAGTGTGAAGATTGGACAATTCTAACCCTTTTCCTAAATTATCTAAGCAAATTGGCGACCATTTTGAAAAATGGCTGCCATTTTGAATCGAACAAATTGCCAGAGTGCCAACATGCATTTTCATGTTATGTGATACATATTTAACATTTCCAAGTAGATTGCACACTTTCTGCATTAAAGTCCTACGGGATTACACATGCCCTGCACTATGAACAAAAGAACCATTCGATATCTGACCCCGAACTCCACAAAATTGGAAGTTACATATTACCTATGAAAATACCATCCTTCTTTCTTGCTGACATCATATTTAGTGACACCAAAATTATGTCATTAGGAAATCCCCGGCTTAGCGGTTTGGGGGTGGCAGCGGCATTATTTAAATAAATATGTACTAGGAATAACCTTCTTTTTATCCTTTTGTCATATATTGGGAAGACAAAAATAAGTCACATAGAGGGCATAAATACCAAAAGGAGGCCCTTAGCGTACACCACCACCCCAAAAAGGTCAAATCACCTCCTCAAACTCCGTCTTCAAATTTGATCTAACACGCCTCATATCTACTGTGGTGGTGGTGGTACTTTAAACGAATATCTTGTAATATTGATCAAACTAAAACCAATATTTGTCATTCAGAGGACATTGGAATGGGTGTGTTGTGATATGGGTGATATTTGGGATAACGTGGCTATGCAGTGTGTGAACGGAGTTTGTGACACACCATGCCCTGTGGGACTTCCGACAACCTCACGTAAGTTAATTTTGAAATAATATTCCCTACTGATAACTTTGGTGACTGCGTGATCGACGCATTTTTAAATAGACTATAGTTTTATCCATACGATTCTTCACATTATACCATGTGCAACCTCTGCTCGGTGGCTGCATTATTATTAGATGTCCACGTTCTGGAACCCATAGTGTTATTGGTACAATTATTATTTTTATTTATTTTAAACATGTTTGCGAACTTCAGATGGTGATAGGGGGACTATGGACTAGTTTCGGACATTGAATGAACCTGATTAGTCGCTTGACTCAGCGGTCATCTCGGAATGTTGCGAATTTTCGAAACTGTTTTAGAAATCTGCATAGCTAACTGAGCTTAAAATTGGGAAACCTTGCCTATGCGCAGAACTGAAGCAAATTTCATAAAGAGAACCTAATTGGTCGATTAGGCAGCCGTCTTGGATGACGATGATTTCGAAAAACATAATAATAATAATAATAATAATAATAATAATAATCTTTATTTCACGAGGGTAAATCGTCAGTTGTCTGATGTTAACGAGGCCCTCACACATATAGGGGGTGGGGGGGGGAGGGTGGCTACACTATGTACAATGATATGCAATAATAATATAAACTGCATGTTTGTACAAATATATTGAAATACAAAATTACTGCGTGAATAATAATAAGAATAGCATTATTATTATTATTATTATTATTATTATTATTATTATTATTATTATTATTATTATTATACAGCGTTCCAATGCGCAATGGATGTGCGTGCGGATCCACGTTTTTTCTTTGATACACGTGACCTCGATGCTGACGACAGATCTTGTGCTGAGGGAATGGAGTTCAGCCTGGTATCATGTACCTGTATAGGCAACCCTGTTGAAGATCGTAAGTCTCCATGCCATGCTATTTATACTGTTATCACTTGAAATAATTTATAATGGTACTTGTGTTGAGAGGTATTAGAGATGTTTAGAAAGAGGAAAAGAGCCAGATGATAAGGTGAATGGTGAAAAGGAAGGGAAGGGCAAAAAGGAAGACATACGTGAATAAAATGGGGGGGGGGGAGATGTAGTAAGAGAAAATGTTAGAGATGGTGGAGAAAGGGATATAATTGGAAGACAAATGGAAAGGTCTGGCGGCCGTTTAAAAAAAATCAAAAAAAAATCGCCAGTGGTAACATCTTCACCAAGTATGGTAGTGATGTGATCAAAGTGTAGTAGCATTTCCTATGAGATTTTTTGGCCTCTGAAAGGTGGGTAGCTCGAAAACCCTTGGGCCAATAAAAGAACGAGCACACGATTCCAAGTTAAGTAGCACAGGTTCGCCAAGTCTGGAGTTGATCGGATGAAAACTGTAGGAAGAGATGTGGTGCAAATTCTTTGATGAAGAATAAGAATGAAAGAAAGAAAGACGAAAGATCCTGAGTGATTTTAATAATATGCGAGTGCACAGCAGATTAATTTTGATGGTATGATAATAAGTTAATGGTTGGGTTTGTGTATGAATGTTTGTGATAATATAACGATAATGACGTTCAATAAATGATACAGTTTCCAAAGGAAATCCAATACTCAATGTATAGATGAAGTTCGTATGCCAATCACACAGATAAATGACAACTGATGGTAGAGGATTACATGGGTTTGTTACCATACTGTATATATTTCTGATACACTGCCAATCCTCCACGACGACGGCTCGAGACGACTTGCCGATGCAACCAGACTGTTCCTAGTATGCAGACTGTTACCAGATGATCCACAATGGCTCATGACGATCCGCGTCTGCTAGACGAGGCAGGACGATCTTTGACTATTACCAGACGCTCCACGACGACTTAGGACGATGTTCAACTACTGCCCGATGTTCCACGATGACCCAGAATGATTTGCTCGCATATCATGAATTACGCAAATATAAAAATTGTAACCACATATATGACGGTCAACTTTATCTCCGGTTGCAGAGAACCCAGAGTATTTAGTACTTCGTGGTCCCTTGCGACGCCATCGTCGTATTGCACGGGCCTCACCCTCCAGCTCGAAGCTATGAGTGGTCGGAAGTTAGTACGATGTTGCGACGACGGTCTCGTATAAACAAAAATTAACATTATGCAACTTATTTGTTCGATGTCGTGATGTAATTTGTTGCGGTTCCTGTTCTGCCAGCGTCTAGGTCTTTGATGTTCCCGATCGGCGATCGTCGTGGCACTAATATTTTGTTTGTCGCCGGCGAACTGTCTAGATATATTTCATATTATCTGAGTTCTAAATTGAGAAACTCTTCGACTCACACCAGTTTGCAGAGAAACTACAAATGATAACAAATATGGATGACGGGGTCGTAATTTGTGTATAAAAATTAGTATGTAGTAATGATACACCAGGACCATTATACTAAAACAAAAATATTGAAAATGTTAAATTTTATTTGCATCTGGAAGGTAATGCCTCGTTAAAGGGGCATTACCTTCGAGATATAAATGCATTTGGTAATTTTCCATATTTTTATTTTAATATAACGACTATAATTACTACATACTCATTGCATGCATCCTCCCTCCCGCCACCCTACTCACCAGCCTGCCCGTCCGTCCGCCCATCTGTTCGCCCGTCCGTCCATCTGTATGTCTGTCAAATAGTTTAGATTTCTGACAAAGATGCCTACGTCACAACAAAAGAGGATCGCACTTGTTTATTATTGTCCATTCAACATATAAAATCACTGGTGAGTATGATAAGACTATTTGATTTTTGGTAAATACACCAGTTTTAATTGCCATTTTCATTTTCAGCGTGTGAGCCAATTTTGCATGTAACGTTTGATGATGGTGAAATCAGGGATACGTCAATCAACAACTTCTGGATCGCAAACGTAGGTGGTGTTGTTGCTCAAACTGATGATGGCATTAACTGGTATGGTGTGTTTAATGGAAATGCGCATATTTTTGTACCAGGCACGGCCAACATGGACTTGCGAAATGACTGGGCTTTTGTTGTTGATTATGATGGACAGAACAGTCCCAACAACTACAGAGTCGCATTGATCGGAAATAGGGATTGTGCAAAACCTGAAGGAGCCTTCTACCTCGCTTTGACAAATCCATCAACAGTTGAGGGTTTTGTGAGGACACGGATGGGCGTTGGCACTGCATCCGTATCAGCGGTAAGATATAATTGTATTGTTAACATTAAGTGCATAGACACGCTTCATATAATGGAGAAATCGTTTCGATTCACCATAAAATTCGGAGGAGAACCCCAACCATAGCGATTGTTTAATAAATATAATGCCTATTCTGAAACTATGAATATCAATTTCATCACGCCTAACTACTACACTGAATGTTATTGTTGTACCAAACACCAACAACTGTCAGTTATTTTCTTTTCTTAAAAATACAGATCAAATTGGGAAAGAATTGAAGACTTTATCATTAACATATGAAATCCGATGTGAGTGAAGGTGGCTGTTTTTCAGATTTGCATATGCCTTTCCATTTGTCAGCTAGAGTTAATAGATTGTACATATGCGTATATGTTACTGTTGTAGCACGCCTCAGCTGTAATTCATTTTAAGAGTAATTTTCGGACAAATTTCCGCACTTACATTCGATTCATATGCCATTTTAAAGCCACAGAAAAACGTCTGTCGAGAATTAATATACTATTCCCATTATTGCATATTATGGCGAGTCGGTGCATTAGAGAAAGAAATGTGGTCGCAGGCATTATCCTTTGTTTTAGTTTTGCACGGATACTATGTCATATACAGAGGTGTCACATGTTTGCTGCCAAAATCTCACTTATTGATGCTAGCTGCTTCATTATGTTGGTATGCGAAATGGGGGATTCTCGTCAGGATTTATCTAGATAGCAAGTAATTACGTACTTGGTATATGATGTCGACGTATCGTGTATAAAATATGTTATTTCTGCTTTGAGTTAAACGTTTTTCTCGAAGTATTTTAGTCAAGCTCTACGATGTCTAGACAATTGAATCCTGATTTAATTATAATGCCAACACATAGAAAGGGAGTTAATGAGTATAGTAAACGAGTGGAAAAGCACACAGTTGATTCAATTTACTACTGCGAACTATATGCATAGATACATAGATGTCCTCTGCTGGCTAGACAGCCTGTAGCAGATCCACACTCTCGTGCTTGTTGTAGCTAAATTTGTGCACCTGTTTAACATGGATGTGGGTGCGGACGCACTCGATTGGGAAGTCAGCTTCAAACGTTTTACCGCAGTAGCACTTGTCTAACCGTCCCTTGAAGGTGTTCACTGCCTGGGCAGATACAGCAGACTCTGGTAAGTTGTTCCAGTACTTGATCCCACGGATACTAAAAAACATTTTTTCTTTTGTGACTGTTGAAACGTTGCTGTAGAAGCTTGTAACTGTGGCCTCTAGTATGCCTGCTATCATCAGGCGGCATCAGCTTCACTTGATCGACATTGTAGTTGTTATGTACGTACTTGTATGTTTCAGTAGTAGTGTCGGAATTAAAATGATACCACCTCCCTTAACCGGCCGCCGTTCTGGGATCCGTGGCCCCCACCGCCCTCTCAATCCCTGGGGCATAGGTTGTTGAGACATGTGGTTGGTGTATGCCTCTAGATGGAGGCCCCCAGGGATGCTGAGACAGGTGGTTGGGGTATGCCTCAAGATGGAGGGCCCCATGGATTGAGAGGGCGGTGGGGGCCACCACGGATCGCCGAACGGCTGCCAGTTGAGGGAGGTAGTATCATTTTAATTCCGACACTACTACTACCAGGGTCTGGACGCCCATTTGGAGACAAGCCTCCACAGTGATATGCACCACTGATCGCCTTGTGATCAACCACACCAGAAGGGCCGGCCTCTCTCTCTCTCTCTCTCTCTCTCTATTCTGTGTAGGCTCAGACAAACACGTAGTGTCTGCTAGAGTTAAGATATATGAAGAGTTAAACTGAACAGAGTGAACCCCTCGAGAAATATCTGTGCCAGATCGAGCCCTGTTCCATCCGGATCGATAGTGATCGTCATCCCCTCAGGGGCAGGGGCTAGCTGCTTCACTCTGAATGAGTAATTTGCGGGCTAGTGAGTCCGACTCGCTAAAGCAGTTTAACAGCACCCTTGGCTTTGGAGGCATGTGACACACCATCTACCCGTAGGATGCCCTCATGGAGGTTAACAGCTTCTTTTGGTCCATCAGGGAGACACCTTCACCTATGTAGGTGAGGAAGGATGATCCCCGATTGTAGAGCTTTCGAACTGTCCCATCCTTTTTCACAACAGTGGAGAGGGGAGTAACCTCTATGTCAATGACTGCGGGAGGCCTATATAGGGGCAACCATGTTTGCCAGTCACCCCCAGGTCCAGCGCGGTACCACACTTCATTCTTCTCAAATATGAACTGCAGGTTTTTTGCCAGGGTCAATAGCAGGCCATCATGGGCCATCGGCGGGGCACCGCTTGAATAGGGTTTGACCAGATGAAAGCTGAGGTCGTTATTTAGGGTGTTGATCTCTGCCACTTCTGTATCCGAGAGCTCAATCAACGGTTCGAGGATATACTTCCTCTCCGGGAAATCGTACCGAAACACGATCGTGTGGCCATCTATGTTGCGACCCAGGCGCTCCTTCAACACATCCTTGCGGTCTGTGAGCAGCTCCACCCCATCACCACCAATGGGGTGGAGGGAGAATGCCTTTTAGTTTTCTTCATACTGTAGGGCGAATGACGTGCCATCGCTCTCTTCTATCTTGGCAGCATCAACTGCGTACACATCTGCCAGGTCAGCAAGACCAGTCGAGTAGGCAAATATGGGTTCCATAGCACACTATAGGAGGGGTTTAAACAGGAGATATAACCATGCCGATTGTCCGACTGCTGCTCTCCGGTGGTGAGAACGTAATCTCATCCTCTCTAGATGGGAGACGGGTGGTACAGTACTATGTAGAATGGGTCCTCTTCGAGGTGCCCAGCGGGGCACAACATACATACACGCCGATGTGCTACATCTACCTCCAGGCAGTGCACACAACAGCTCACTTGTAGAAGTCGGCCGGGACGTGATAGAGTATCTCCCAGGTGCCAACAGCAACCTATGGAAAGCTATCAGTCCTAGCCTGTTCACACCTGTAAATCACCTGTTTGACAGCCCCTCCATTAACATATATGCCAGCACGGATGGGATATCGGACGCCCATTTAGAGTTTATACTCGTATTACTCATTGACCTGACATGCTATCACACCAGGAATATCTGACCCTTGCCGAGATGATGAAGAGCCAGCTACAGGGTTGCCCCTTCATGGCCCCTGCACAGATAAAGGCCTTAAACGAACAGATGCTCGCACTGCAACACGAAGGAGAGCGACTACAGCGGGAGAGCTGGTATCAACAGAACGTGAGCATTGCAAGGAGGCGAAGGAACAGTGAGGGTTCCCGATACTGACAGGCCCTTCTGAAGAAGAGTAAGAGGGACACAGGAGTCTTGACAGACGACGATGAGCCAGATGTCTACGACGATGTCGCAGACGAGGATGGGCCAGATGTTATACAGTGGGAAGAGGAGATGGCGCACAAGTGTAAGACCAAGAAAGCCATCCAGCGTCGGACCTACTATCTTGGTCATAAGGTGAAGTTTCAGATGTCACATCTCAGAAAGCTACTGGCACCCGACATAGTGCTGGATGACCACTTTCTAAGTTACGTCTGTCTCGACACCAGCAAGCTGGCATGGTTCGCCAGGCTCTCCAAAATGAACCCTTCTATGACTCATGAGCAGATTCTGCAGGTGATGCCGTTAATCCTCCAGATATACTATGGCAAAATCAGAGTGGCAGAAGCAAGCAGAACTATTCCCGTCCCTGACGGCTGATGAGGGCGGTACCATCCAGGGCTGGTGACTCCAGCAGATAGATACCATCAGGCAGAATCTCGTCCATGAGGCTGGAAGGTACAGCAGAATGTGCAGGCGATATAAGACAGTCTACAACGTCCTCGCGCATACAACCACTGCTGCGGGTGTGATTGGAGCCTCTCGCTACAGGGGTGGGTGCCATCGTCGCCATCCCGCTGGGTGGCGTGACACTAGCCACCACTGTCTTGGCCATGAGCTTGGGGGTGGGGCAGTGGCAGATCACAAGGAGGCTGGAGAAGCATGCTAAGTACGTGTCACTGGTACAGAGTATGCTACGGACTATCGACGAGTCTGTCAGCAAAACTCTCGAGGATGGCCAGGTCACCGATGAGGAGTACCACCATATATTGAAGGTCCAAGCCCTGTACCGCATGGAGAAACCTAAAGTGCGACAGCAATACCTCAAAGGCTCCAGCGGGCAGGTTGATATGGAGGAGTTAAAAAAACGAGATGTTACGGCGAGGTCGCCTCGCTGGTCTCTGGAGTCGAGATGACTATAAATAGTGTGCTGCCTGTACAGTAGCTTTAAGAACACCAGTATAGATGGCCTTCCCACTGAACCTCACGACAGTCATCTGGAGCCAACCGCCCCCCTGGGTACACCCTTGACTGGCCTGAGATGTCTACTGGATGATATACCAGAGCTAACACCGTTCTCCATCACAGTGGATGGACGGTCCCTAACCAGCTTCTCCGTCAACCCACGACCGCTGATCAACCGCCCCATCACCATCAAGAATGCGAAGCAAGCTCATACTTGGATGGCTGCTCCAAGCCTCTCATACTGGAATCAGCAGCTGAACTTTGCCGTGTGGTGTGCCATGGCAGGATGTGGAGTAAGTTCCACCCTGCTTCACTCCTATTCTGGTACTCCTGAAGCTGTGCTCATCGCCAGCTGTCTCAGATTCCACGTGTACTTCACAGTGCGACGACTCCTCCATGAGCTGGGTGCAAGCCTCCCTGATACTAACGACTTCGAGCCACAGCTCAACAGTCATAGCGTCTCAGTGGCCAGCAGACTACAGAGAGAGTTCAGCGCCCACCCAGACTATCGTTGGCATGGTGGTGACAACAGCGGTCTAGGATTTATGTACGGTGACCCGAGACCTGACTACTCAGGATTCCCCTATCGAACACCCCGACGAGTAGGCCATCAGACGACAGCGACATTCTCGTTCGATCCAGACTCCGACCCTGGAGCACTGGTGCAAAATATGCACATCACTGGCTTGTGACAGGACAATTCAGTTGTGTGGAAGTACGTTGTCCCACACACCAACTCAGGCCTCACACCAGCAAGGATCGTTCCGATCAACCAGTCCCTGGAAGCCCTATGCTACTGCCGCCTTACATCACAGACCGAGCTGTGGCATTCCATAGATGGTGTCAGTGGAGCAGAGGTCCAGGCTATGTTCATCAGTCTCGTTGAGGATATGATCATCGTGGCAGACCCCAGTAGTCATATTGCTAAGTTCCAGCAGGGGTTGCAGAAGGCCCATCGCAAACTTGACTTTGCTATTTCACCACAACTACGTTTGATTCTGAGCAACATGATCGTGAACATCGAGGACCTCCAAGTCAGGGGCGATAACAACATGATAGTCGAGGGGAGTTCCCTCTGTGTCCACTTCGGCTTCAACACTAACATCAACGCATCTACGTGTAGTACGGGCCATACAGTCATTCCAACCTGACACTGCAGCTAGTCGACACGGCAGCTCCAGGCGTTCCGACCCCGACACTGCAGCCAGATGACATGACACTGCTTCCTGTGGTAGCTCTATGAGTGTTGTCAGGCCTAGCTAATCTGGTGTCTTCTTCTTCTTGTAGTCCTTCAACTCCCTCCAGAAGACCTCATAGTACTTCTCGCATAGCGTGAGCCCAGACATGTTTAAGATGTCTCAATAGAGAGATGAATTTTCCTGAGTACGAACCCGGACACCTGACAGACACAGACTGGGAAGATCTTATTAGCTCTCTCGATAGGGGACGCAGACGTTAACCGCGTTGTATACTCAGTGCTTAACCAATGACGTCAACGGTACAGATCGTGAAGCAACTGCCCGAGAGCCAGGCAAGTCTTCAGAAGGTGGAGAACCTGCAGCGAACCAAGACACAGAAGTTACTGACCAAAGCAAAACCTTTGGCAGTCCATGTCGCCAGTAACGTGGTGGCGAATGTGGCCATGGTGAAGATGACAGGAGGGAATGAGATTCTTCCTGCCACCACTGCGGCTGTCCTCGCTACAGTGGTGAGTGGGGTGGCCAGGCACTGTCTCGGAATAACTCACCCCATCCCAAAGATCGCCCTCAGTGGTGCCTCCTACACTGTTGCCGCCAAGATCATGGGTGAACGTGTTACACTAATGGATGCCGCAGTTCTAGGGCTAGCAACAAGTGCAATGGCTGAGATCATCGTCGCCTACGTTTAAAACCTCTGAATAGTAAGAGATTGATCACGAGACCCCTGCAACATGTAGCACATAGTCGAGCATGCAGACTGAGGATTGCCAATGCCCGGGAATGGTGGACCGCCCATAAGGCGTGCCCCTGCAAAGAGGGCCAGTAGCCTGAGCACTGCTACCTATTCCCTTGGCCGACTGCGTGGTCCTCCTATGCCCAACTATTTCACTGGGGTTATGACTAGCAGGTTTAAGCCGTTTGTATATAGCACTATGACTCTGTCACTCACAGACCTAGAAAGCAAAGAGCTAGGCGATCTTGCTCACTTGGGCGAGGCATGCCTCGGTTCATAGGACACTGTTTCCCCTATCTACTTCCTAGGCTTCGATGAGAAGGGAGACCCGTGGTGGATCCGAGGTACCATCCCAGCCCGAGTTCTCATCGGGAACACTGATACAGTAGGACAATCGGCCATTAACAAGGCCAAGACTGCATACAAGGGGATGAGCATCAAGGAGAGGCCGACGATGCGAGGTATGCTCAGAGTCGATGAGGCTGGAGCCATCCAGGTTATGGCTGAGTCCTTTGCACAGGACCTGGTTAAGGATCTCCTGAAACCACGGATCTCATTTCGACAGGATGGAGAGAAGCTCATCGGCCTGAGCAATATCACTGTAAATGGCAAAATAGGTTCTACCGCCCGCCTCCAGCTACCAGAGTTGAAGATGTCAGGGTTCTTTGGTTTGCCGTTTAAGACCACAGGATAGTCATGGTTTCCCGTGCATGCATCATACAGATACTGGATGTACTAGACACTGTGGGTGCTGACACAGGCACTCTACGCTATCTTCTCAGCTCCTGCTGGAATTTCATGCTTGACGCCTCCATCGCATCCTTCGTGTCTGCCGGAGGTGCAGGATTCCCCGCTCTGCAGGCGAAAGAGCTGGTGCAGGAAGTACTGCCGTTTAGTCTCCCAGATATAGACAATGCTACCGCCGACCAAGTGCTAACCATCCTCCGCGTGCATGTCTGTACCATTCGACAGTAGGCCAGCCGATGCTGGCCAGGTGATGCTGATCATTGTCCCATCAGGAAACACATCTTTCTGTGGGCTCTCCTGGATGAACATCT
This sequence comes from Chaetoderma sp. LZ-2023a, assembly GCA_034401795.1. Classification (NCBI taxonomy): domain Eukaryota; kingdom Metazoa; phylum Mollusca; class Caudofoveata; order Chaetodermatida; family Chaetodermatidae; genus Chaetoderma; species Chaetoderma sp. LZ-2023a. The sequence continues at coordinate 64,908,508 of CM067370.1, read as the reverse complement.
ACACTCTCAATACATCCTTCTGGTGTCTGACTCCGCCGCTGAGGCAGTTGGCAGTAATGATCACCAAGAAGCTGAACCTGCAAGCCCTGATGGAGAAGCTGCTGGCAACCTGACTGACAGAACCACTTGTTCTAGTTATCGATGACCCTGCAATGGACCAGAAGACAGTCACCTACCTCAGCAACATCACCAGGCGC
>CM067370.1:64811938-64907811 GCA_034401795.1 Chaetoderma sp. LZ-2023a | reverse complement strand
CAACGGGCTGCTTATTTCACTGACAGTCCCATCACGAGCAACTGTTGTATGTGTAAGCCCTACATCTGTAGGGCAGAGCTGTTAGCCATAGAACTCTTCAAGGTATGGCCGGTGTTGCAATGTGACATTATATTCCCCGTTTCCAGCATAGATTCCAATAGTATTGATGTTGCATCTGCGCAGTGTTACCGTTTCCACCGATAAAGGACACTTTCTGCCCTGTGCCATCTTTTTGATGTGTGGAATAATATGTTGAATATTTTGAAACTAATCTGACAGCTAGCATACATTGTTATTCCAACTTGATACATTTTGAGTTCAGGTATGAAAGTGTTGAACCAAGCATGTTAATAAACATAGTTCGTATTTCAGTACACGTCACGAGTGATATGTCTCATAACAATCACTGATATATTTCATCAGTAAACTAGTATATGGATGAGTCGCTGTTGATACTTTCAGTTATAATATGTTTTACAATGTTTAACTATGATTTCATTCAAGTTGCTCCCAGATTCAGTCAGTCTTTCCTTCAATAAATAGATATATTTTAATTAGATAACAGTCTGCACATAATGCATTGATTGAATAAGGAGCATGATCAGAATAAAGCAAGAAACAACACTGCAATGTATCAAGGAACCATCCAAATTGCAACTTTCAAAAAGCCATTGTTTAGCATGTTAGTATTAGCCAAATGCATTGGGTATGGTCATTGTTCTACTGGAAACGTTAACGGATATTGGGCAGTTATACATTTTCAAATCAGGTAACTGGTGGTACAATATCTATTGTATGACAGGTATCCAAATCATGGGATTAAATTAGAACAAGTAACCCTTTTCTTTCTTTGATTCTAACGATCAAGAAAAGAAATTGACGAAGTTTGTAAACATCTACTAACTTTAGGATTTCTCTGTATCTAGTAATCGAATTATCGTAAAGTATCCTTTATCTTCCAGCCAGCCAGTGGTTTGAATCATGCTGTCTATGAGTACAGGGCTGAAACTGGCCTGACTGTCAGTGTTGGAGTCGCTTCTTCTAATAATCCAGTTAAAGGTATGTTACTAAATAAGACTAAAACGAAATGCAGTGTGCAATTTGTATTACCGAGAAAGGTGATATAGTAACTAAATTAAGTGTCCACATTGAGGCACATAGTTCAGAATCCATTTAATCTAATACGTCTGTGGAACATTCATTAATTTGTATATACTCCTTCCAAGGCAGCATTTGTCCACTTTATCTAGTAGAATTTGACAATACCCAGACATTACTTAGATCATTGTATTGGAAGTTCCCAGCTGTTAACGAGAGGAGATGCATAGTTTCAACAGAATGTGTTTAGTTTCTTGTAGTATACGCATTAAAAAGGAAGTCCCATCATTTTTCAGCACATATGTGATGGACTGGATGCGGATGTGTGATGCTCCGAGTAACCATTTCCTTGTATAGAGTCATCACTATATCCATCTGTACTAGTCTTTCAATGAACCATTGTCGCTTTGGAAATGCATCACTAAGCTGTGTGTTTATGTGTGTTATATGTGTGCCTGCGGTGCGGTGCGGTGCGGTGCGGTGCGGTGCGGTGCGGTGCGGTGCGGTGCGGTGCGGTGCGGTGTGTGTGTGTGTGTGTGTGTGTGTGTAAATTACTGTGGTTAATCGCTGCTGAACTGCAGGATACTGATCTAAAATTGCTTATTCATTGCCGTCCATGATTTCTGGATTGGAAATCTTAGTGTATTGCATCAACTGTGCGTGTGTTAAGATTGGGGTTGCGTTAGATCTATAGGTTCCGCGATATCTCCCATTCACTAGCAAAGTCTGGAAACATCAGTTTATGTCAACAACCTTTCTCGTGTTAAAATCTGAGCCAAATCGTACATGAGATACATCACAAACACCATGCATGGACGCACGCACGTATGTACACGTGCACGCACATACACGCACGTAATCTTGACTGCAATACTTTCCTCGCCCTACATAACGATGGTAATTAGTCAAGAACATATGTTTAAGAAGTCTCTGAGAGCAGTCACTGTCGTGAGGCTTGTTCAATGACTGGTAAGGTCTTTCAAAGAACGTTCGTGTTGATTCGAGTCTGCAGTTTTAATACACTGCCAATAATCTCTCTCTCTCTCTCTCTCTCTCTCTCTCTCTCTCTCTCTCTCTCTCGGATATACTCATATATTCAATGTTATGTTTATTTTCGTGAGCAGGGCTTATGTGGAGAGACAATAGTTTGTGTTCAATCCACATTGGATGGGGACAGGGCCTCGGGAACTTTACTGGAAGAATCTATGAAGTAAGTTGCTTTTGAATGGGTGATTTTTGTCTAGCCTGCGAGGCAAAGGTATCACTTTTCCGACGATTGCGGCGGCGGCGTCTACGTTATAGTTTATGTTAAGTTCTTCCAAATGACAATTTAGTCACTAAAGCGTTAACGGATTTGCATAAAACTTTACAGATGTGTTCTATACAATGATTAGAACTACTCTGCATCAAAATTAGATTTTCAAAATGTGTCCATTCTTTTTCTGCTTATGAACCTAGATAAGTGTATGCCTTCACATTAAGGATTTTTGTTGCAGCTAAAGTTTTTTCAAACATCATTTTCATCAACTAGGGTTTATCCGAGTTGAATAAACCTTTAAAAATTCGTTACAGGTACATGATGATTAGAACGGGTCTGCATGAAAATGAAATAGATTTTCAAAATCTTGCCATCTTTTACCGCGTTTGAACGTTGATTATTTTATGGTCCATTTGCACCCAGGTTAACCTTTTTCAAATAGCAATTTAGTAAACAAGGGTTTTGATTTGAGCTTCAGATTCATTCTATGCGATGAGTCTATCTAGTCTGGGTGAAAAAGAAATAGACTTTGAAAATTTTGACATATTTTACTGGGTTTGGTCTCTGATTATATTAGAGCTAATTTGCATCCCGGTTCTGCTTATTATGCCGTGGTTAAGACTTTCTCAAATAACAATTTGATCAGCAAAGTCTTATCTAATTTAGATAAAATGTGTTGCTGTGCTCTATAATAGGGTGCTTAAAAGTAGTCTGCATCATAGTAATGTACTTGATTTTGAAAATATTACTTTTATGAAGTTTTGAATTTTGTTTATCATTGACACAAAATGCCTTTCTGTCAGGGTTCTACCAGGCAGTGGGACTTTATGGTTCAGTCTTAAGGCAATGCTTCTCCAAAGCTCTGCTTGCATGTTTGGTAATACAATGTGTATTTTGCGTCGTAGATTCTTATTTTAAAATGAGACTGTATCCGGTGTATCCGGTGGTTCATCACATCCTATATATATATATATGGTTACCTATAATGTTAGGAAGCAGCATAATAACATTAAGCTCACCAAGGTCAGGTCAAGGTAACAGCGACAAACAGGAGACAGGCGAGGCATTTAATTCCGTGGAATTCTTGTTTTTACAATATATAAAATTATATCTTTATATCGATGCTGCTGATATTTTTATTTACGCTAAAGAACAGTAATGGAGCTTTCCGGTTTTAACTATGCCCCGCCCATCTCTAGCTAAGCTCCACGCACACTTCGCCTGTGTTGGGACTGATCGATCCCCGAAAGTGGTTGAATATTTTGAAACTAATTTGACAGCGTGCTGTTGCTGCCTATGTCAACAACAGCGCCCAGTCAAATGAGTCAAAATATGCGACAGAATGTTTATTAACTAGTAAATACATACAATTCGTACAACGTGTCGGAGTATTACGCGTTAACGATGGGCTAAATCGAGTCATTCATGACGTACTTGATTATGCCGTCAACTTACGCCTCACGTAGTTGTTTATGACGTCATATGACGGATGGCTAAACTGGAAAGCTCCATTACGTTAATGTTTTCATTCCTAAAATGACAGTATCTCAATTATATGGCAAACATCTATCAACGACATTGTCTATTTTGTAACAACACCTACCAAATTTATTTTTAGAATGTTTAATGTTATACTATTTCGTTGCTTACACTATAACCAAAGGGGCACGTTTAGAATATAGTGTTATAAGGGCTGGGTTCAAGATTTCTTCGTGGAGTAAGTTACATGTATTTCAAACCATTTGCTATGCAACAATTGAAGATTTGTAAATCTTTACCAAACATATAGGAAATGTAATGATAAACACTAACTAGATTTATATGAGTATTGCGTGTGAGACATTCAGGTGTGTTAGTACACATTATACATCTATTGCAATTACATTTAAACTATATTTTAAAATACGCAATCCCCGAGTCTGTTTATTTATATGTTTTTGTTTAAGAACATTTATTTAAATAATGTAATCTTGAGAAATGAACACGGGGCCTAGTTGAACTGGACAAAATCCCACAACTACTAATTGCATTAGAATATAATGATGTATACTACTAGTTGTATGATATGAAGTATTTCTTTTTCTGTATATTTATCCCCGAGCAGATGCTGCTGTTACCACGCTCAAACCCAAATGAGTCATTTAATGGTTCAAACATAGATGCCATTCTTAATGGTGTATCTGGTATGAACTTGACCTTGCTCAGTACACATGCGGTCTGAAGTAGCCATATGATGATACATTCAGAAATGTAATTGTGAAATATTTTCTTTCTCCACAGGTTATCGCTTACCGTGATCCGGACTGTATACCGGATATCTTGTAAATATGATGACTAAGAAAATGATGATGAATAACACGAGGACTACACATTTATCCACTATGCACATTGATAGTGAAGCAAAAACATGAACAATTATTATCCATGTTTCATGTTCCAATTTCTGATAGTATTCAATGATTATGGCAGGGAAGTTTTTGATGACTGTGACATAATATTGCCATTGTGCGTGTATCTATCACTAGAAGATCATTTGACAGCAAGGCAACAACAACAAAAACAACAACAACAACAACAACAGCAACACGCACGCACGCACGCACGCACGCACGCACGCACGCACGCACGCACGCACGCACGCACGCAATTTGCGTAGTGGTGTGTCTGCGTGCTGCGTGCGTATATTATATATATATATATATATATATATATATATATATATATATATATATATATACGCACGCAGCACGCACACACACCACTACGCAAATTGTGTAATTGGTGTGTGCGCGTGCGTGCATGCGTGCGTGCGTGCGTGCGTGCATGCGTGTTGTTGTTCTTGTTGTTGTTTTGTTGTTTTTGTTATATATATATATATATATATATATATATATATATATATATATATATATATATATATATATATATATATATATATATATATATACGCACGCAGCACGCACACACACACCACTGCGCAAATAGTTTTATTCCGATTCTCTTCAAACCTATCGGGTTGTCCTGGTGGATTAGTAATAGCGGTACTACAGCCAGGCATTTTTGGTGTAATCTTTAGCATTGTCATTATGGCTTCTCCGTAGTCTAATCCACCCACCCACACCCCTGCCCCCCCCCCCTTCACTCCCACCCCACCCCGACCCTCAGCAAATATGGTCGTAATCCGATCAAAACTCTTGGTGTAGTCGCACTTCAAATCTCAAAATTGAAATTCCCCATACATTTCCGATGAGGCATTTTGCCCACTCAAATGTGGGTAGCTCGAAAACTGTTATGTAGATCCAAAATAAAAGTAATAGCTTGCGATTCCACCAAGGGCCCTCGAAGTTGACCAAGTTTGGAGTTGAGTGGATGAAAACTGAAGGAGGAGATAGCTTCTAAACTTTTGGGAGAATAATAATAATAATAATAACTAGAGAACATTTACTGAAGTAACTGTAAATCTGCGATGTATGGCCATGAACAAATAGTATAAGGCCTCTTCTAATAAAGAGATGAAATATGGCGTGTCTTCTAACATGATCATTGAAGTTTCTTGATGAAAGGCAGGTAACTTACACCAAACATGAAAACTGGACAGATTTGCCCGTGAATGACCTTGACCCCAAGGGAGATATTTAAATATTCATCATAAATTATTTAGATCTCTCAATGTTCTAGAATCTGGCCAGGTTTGAAGAGAATTGGACGAAAACTATAGGAGATAACACTTTTCCAATATTGTCCCCCATGGGTTTACTATGGGGATATGTGGCATCCAAAAGCTGATTTTCTAAAAAAAATCTTGGCCAGATCAACTTTAAATTTGAGACCAAATGAAGTCAATGTGAGAGCTAGAGGTTCCCAAAATTTCAAGTCGATCGGAGTAAAACTAATTTTGGCGCCTATTTTTGAAAAAATATTAAATTATTTTTTTCATCGCGAGTTCATTTCTGCAGAAAAAATTTGTTTTGGTCATTTTGACTACAAAAGGTGCGCCTGGTCCTCCTTCCCCTCACCCCCCCCCCCACCCCCCCCCCCCCCCGAAATATTTTTTCAATTTCTCATCCTGAGTTCATTTCTGTAACCAAAAAAACCGGAAACTGCTATTTTTGCCCAAAATATTTTCATTGCGCCCATTTTGAAAAAAATATTCTTTTCAAAAATAATCATCAGTGTCAACATCCTACCCAAGTATGGGAGTGATCCGATCAAAACTCTAACTGTAGTAGCACTTCACACATTCGTTTGACATCTCCATACATTTCTTATGGGAGTTTTTTCAATGCATATTGTGCAGTCATAGTTCTGGCGGCCATTTTGAAAAAATAAATTTCAAAAACAATTGGCCAGTGGTAACATCCTCAGCAAATATGGTAGTGATCCGATTAAAACACTTGGTGTAGTAACAGGTTAAAAATCAAAATTGCACATCCCCATACATTTCCTATGGGACTTTTGTGCCCACTCAATGGTGGGTTACTCGAAAACTATTGGGAGGATCCGAAACAAAAGTAAGAGCCATCGATTGTCGCATGGGCCCTTGAAGTTCACCACGATTGGAGTTGATCAGATGAAAACTGTAGGAGGAGATAGCTCCTAAACGTTTGGGAGAAGAATAATAAGAAAGATCCTGAATAAAAATAATAATCTGCGATAGATTGCAGATTAATAATAATAATAATAATAATAATAATAATAATAATAATAATAATAATAATAATAATAATAATAATAAGAAAGATCCTGAGTAAAAACAATAATCTACGATAGATCGCAGATTAATTATAAAATAAAAATATTATGCATTATTAATGTCATATTGATCAGGTGTTTGAATAGATTAACTAACTTTCTCCTTGTTAAACGAGGCCGCTCTATCATATTCTTGGCTTATAGCAATAATTTACTAACAGTTTAATATCAAATTTCATTCTACGTTCTGTTGCATTAACATGTATCCAAAGTTATGGTTCTCTGTTGTAACTGCTTAAAATGATAGAGATGGAGATATTCCATGTCAGAGAATGCTGTTGTATTACAAACACGATATATCAATATTTGCAATTATCTCCTTCATTCATTAAACACTGTATTGCACGTCGGCTAACAATTACTGAGGAGCGTGATAATTTCACAAATGTATGCTAAGTTTGTCCACAAGCAGTATGTGCCATGCTCTCACTAAATGCCAAGAGCATTCACATATTTTCAAACCCTCGCCATTCTGTTGTTTGTCACATTGTCAAACGTTTTCGAAAAAAAGAAAAAAAAAGAAAAAAAGAGTTAAACGTTTTCAAATTGTCAGGATCGTTTTGGATGTTGCTGATTTTTCGGATCACGCCCAAATTCGAGGAATCCTGCTGTACGGTGGCAACCATTCTTGCGTTACAATTTGCGCCAAATTCGACACGAAGTTTCCGAGATAACCACAGAACCAGACTTTGATCCGATCCGACTAAATTCTGGAAATCCTCTTGCATGGCACGTTCCTTGGTTGTGCTAAATTTGAGTCAGATTGGTAGTTTTTAGATACAGCTTCGGACACACGCACGCGTACATGGCGGCAATCAGACAGACAGACAGACGGACGGACGGACGGGCGGGCGGGCGGTCGGTCGGGCGGGCGGGCGGGCGGGCGGGCGGGCAAGCAGACAGGCGGGCGGGCGGGCGGGCGGACGGGCGGGCGGGCGGGCGGGCGGGCGGGCGGACGGACGGACGGACGGACGGACGGACGGACGGACGGACTGACAGACAGACAGACAGACAGACAGACAGACAGACAGACAGACAGACAGAAATAAAATAACATAATCCCAACCAAAATCAATGGTGGAACAACTTGAAATCATATCCGTAGGACATCTTTTAATTCTTTGTCTACAAAAGTGTGTGTGTCCGTGCGTGCGTGTGCGCGTACGTGCGTGCGTGCGTGAGTGCGTTTGTTCGTGCCTGTGTGTGTGTTCGTGCGTGCATGCGGTCGTGCGTACGTGTGTTCGTACGTTCATACGTGCGTGCGTCTTTGCGTGCGTGCGTGCATGCGTGCGTGCGTGAGTACATTGGTGCGTGTGTGCGTGCATGCATTCATGCGTCTGTTCGTATATGCGTTCGTGCATGCGTTCGTGCATGTATTATTGTGTGCAATTATTTCATGCATTCGTGCATTCATTCAGGTGTGTGTGCATGTGCATGTACGTGCGCGCACGGCGCGTGTGTGTGCATTCGGGCGTGCAGTTTCTCTATAATGTAGGATCAATCCCATCCTTTACCTGTTGAAGCGATCTACTGATTAGTACACTTTACCCCAACTAATTTCAAGGGGGACCATTCTAAGTAAATCTAAACTTGGCCTCGGTAGGACAAATTTAGGTAAAGACAATTTTAATTAAATTCCTGTGCCAATGCGGGTTTTTTAGTGTAAAGACAGACAGACAGACAGACAGACAGACGGACGGACGGACGGACGGACGGACGGACGGACGGACGGACATACAGACAGACAGGTAACATGCTGGCGGCCAGGCAGGCAGGCAGACACGAATGCAATAACCCCTTCCTCTTACGCGGCTAGAGTAATAACAATATTTGTTAACTTTAGTTTCTCTATTATTCGCCCAATAATCTATTAATTGAATATACCCTAAGCTTTTCAACCTGTTCTCCCGCGATGGTGGTGATATGATTGAAAAATAAGTGTGTATTGTACACGTGTTTCCACATCAAGAAGTGCCGGGCGGTAAATTTGTCCAAGCGTGATAGCATGAACTTTTAAATGGTGTCCCTCTAATGGATGTCAAGGGGGGGGGGGGGGAAGCATCGAATAATACATTGATAGCTATTGTCACTGCTCATACGGCGGCATTGATAAAAACATTTGTGAAAATAACGGTAATTCTTTATTTTTTTATTAATTTCAAATTTAAGCAGAATGTTATACCTATTTTCTTTGTTTTCGCGACTGACTTGATTTGCGGTTGACTGACGTGGTTCGTGGTTCATGCATTTTGGCGTTCCGGAAGTGGAAGATTTACTGACGCGGTTCATCGAACCAGGAACCGAGTTTTGATCTCTGTTCGTTGTTACTAATGGTTAGTGGTTCGTAAATTTCCAGATGGCGGCGCCCAGCTAAACTTTACAAATTATTTGAATGACGAAATCTCATCACTCCTCATTGCCTCTCTCCACCCGGGAGTTTAAATAAGTACCAGTGTAAAAGGGGGGGGGGGGGAGTGGAGAGTTACCAATAATAGACTGAAACAAAACCAGCCTAGAATGGCGTGAATGTGACCTGGAAACAGGGACTCGATAGACACCAACCGAACCAATAACTTCACAATTGCCTCATTCGGGGAGGGGGAGGTTGTCCGATTCTGGTAGCATTGTACGAAGCTCACCAGCACTACTCTGAGCACAATCAATAAATAACCTGTTACTGTGATCGGAGACCTGCTCCTCCAATGCGCTGAAGTTAATTTTTCTGCCTCTTTTCAGGGCCTAATAACAAATTAAAAGGCATGTATTCGGCTTAACCGAGAAATAAGGCAACTAACGGCGCATGAGAGATACCTGATGGCACAGAATTAGCCGGACTTCTAAAACGACGCTCTTTCGAAGATTTTAACATTTCAAAAAAATTGAACTGTGAGCCTTCTTGGCCAATTTGTAGGTTCGCCAAATCTTGTCCGAGCCACGCCTACAAAGTGGTTCATGTGAAGCACAATACTGGTGCTTATTTCACCGAGGTAAAACTACTGCATACACGTTAAAGCAATTCACCGGGTTTTAAACATTGCCTAAGCATTTGAACTAGCTGCGCCGATCGTCTTGTGCCAGACTTAACTAAATTACAGTGCCACGCCGTTTTCGCTTCGCACGGTGTTATGTACCCAATATCGTCTTTCGCTCTTCAAACCTAACAGACTTTCCAGAAAGATGGTACGAACCTTCACTTCAGCCTTTTCTGATAGATTAACTTTTTACAATTGTATAAGTTATAATGCCAATTGTAACATCAGCACCCCTTTAATTTTTATACATCGATGACTAATATGTGTTTTTAATTTTCTTAAATGTTACATGCCGTGTGACTAAAAGGCTAAAAGGCGTCTTTAAGTTATTATATTATTTTTTCTCCACCACGGACTAATAGGCGCTCATAGGTCGGCTAGACCCTTAACTATTTTAGCTACTTTCGGTGATATCTAATGACCGCTTCCGTGCCAAAATTAAGACACAGGATTCGGCATAAACCTAACTAATTAGAAGCTCTGGTAAGTTAGTTAGGACATAGCAAACAGAGGCCACTGACAAAATCATAAAAGTGGTGCTAAGTTTGTAAACCCACTATTGTGTGTTAATATCACACCAAAAGAGCAACGCCGAAAGAATACAGCCGGCACGGCATCCTGCCTTCATTCTGCTTAACTCCGCCCAATCTGGCAACTTCTTAAATTGTACTTCCTTCCTTCGGGTTGTTTGGACCGACCCTTGAAATCGCAGAGGTTTCTTGACGGCTCCACTCTAAACGAAGAAGTTCATCCACTACCTCAGTATCTTGGATAATACCTTTAGGATAGAATCGTTATACGCCAAAGTAGGAATTCACTGCGAAATTAATAAATTAATATAGCTGTCCTAGCAGTGAATCTTGGACTAAATAACAATAACCCTAATGTTGAATAATTGTTAGCTTCAGGGACCGGGTCTAAAAGGGCCGAGTGGCGAGTGGGTCCTGCACGCCTTAAAGGTTAATGTCACAATAGTTCGCTATCTACTTCTTCGGCCCTGTCATGAAGATACATTGCTTATTAAACGCTTTGTAGTGCCCTGTATATTGTTATGTTATTTTAGGTTGCGTCAGACATCCGGTGGGGAGTCGCTTTTCGGCTCCATTACTGGCCAGCCCTGGCAACATGTGTGTGCAGTCGGCTTGAGATCGCTCTATGATCAGACCCGATAATGGGTGGGGGGCGAGGGGGGGGGGGGCTTGAGCTTGCCACTTAGAGAAGATGAAATCTGTTCAACGTTTAGTAGGGATAAGCCATTTGGGGCATTAAACTCTGGACCTAAAATTAACTGTTAGTTTAGATCCTCAAGAAGGCCCGCTTACTAACGTGACATCTACCAAACCTAGCTTCGGTGGAAGATTCTGTTGAAATCTGCTTGTCGTTTCCACGTAAAACAGCGCGCACACACTAAATAAATATATTTATATTTTATCAGTCACTCTTCATTTGCCGTTAAGTAGGACAGTTAGACTGTTCCTCCTTCTCCCACTGCAGCATGGTAGGAACATTCTTTTGACGGAGGCCCGAGCGAGGCATTGCCTTTCTCTAACCGGTTCAGTAGTAGCTATATAGGGCTGTCAGAACAGAGGGTGCTGGGAGCCGTGGATCGTCGATCGGCGGCTACAGGAGGGAGGCGGGCTGTTAGAACAGAGGCATGATAGCATTGCAGCAGCTCCTTATAACTTACCTGACCCAGGTGGGAGCCGCAGATCGCGATCCAGTGACTCCCACCTTGCTCGCATGAGCGAGCATAGGGCTACACAGATACCAGGGACCAGGCCCCACTGGTTCAGTACAGTTAGAGATAAGTATCCATAGCGATATACCAGCCACACATTACAGTGGCTAATCATTCAGAGACGAATCTGATCAACGTTGTGTACCATGGGATACCCCGAAGAACTATGGAGTTACTTGCATGGCGTAGGCTGTTTGGCATGGCGGGAAAAAGTGCCAGGCTCATTACATGACCTGGGCGACTGTGCAAATAGATCATTTGAGTCCTGGAGAACTTCTCCTGATCTAACATTCCCAACAGTAATAGACGAGTTACTCGCCCGAAAACTGCCAACAGTACACGAGTTATGTGTCAGAGGCTATCCACCGACAGCAATGGCAGTGACACAACTATGGCAGTATTTAGATCATCTGCAACGATCGTTGACGCTGCCAAGGTTAAAGAAAGCTATGGCAAATCGTTTATCCTCCAATATGGCGCAGCACCCACGGAAGAAGAAGAAGCAAACATGGTCGCCGCTGCTGTTGTCTCTGTCTGAGTGAGCAATCATAGCGCTTGATGAAAGTTGAGATATCATCACTCACGTCGACACCAGTCACAATGTATACCATTTGGATAAACCTTAGACTGTGATACACAGGGTCGACGATATCATTGTCGTTATTGATCACCATCCTGAAAATCCGTGTGCATTCCACTCTAATCTCTCTCGGTTCCATTGATCCCACATTTTTTACCATCTCTAGTTGGATATCATACGCGGAACGTTGAGAAGATGACATTCTGATGTTTCTCAGAAGTGCTTATGCTTTGCTCTCACATCACCAACAGCTATATTATGGATGCAAAAACAATTATGCTATTGCTTGCAGCATGGGAATAGGCAGATGTTGCTGCAAGCAGAGCTCTTGAGCGGCCTGCAGCAACGTATCCTATGCTCTCCAGAGCGAGACTGCTCAGACAAACATCTAGTCACGACAAGTGTCACATCGGCATGAGGGGATTACCCACGGGCCCTTCCAGTTACCTTGGCAAATCTCACTTGGCAGAACGCTAAAGTGCCTCCCACCTGTACCATGACAGACTCTGGCATGTTCACAGCTGACACAGAGGATCTGGTGCCGCCTCGGCTGCAGACAACCACATCCGGACCTCTCTACACCATCGAAGTGGCAGACAGAGTCAATCTCCTCACGTGGATGAAAGTGGCCATAGAGGTTTTTCCGTAAATGGTCGCGGTAGGGCTTATATTGAGGCTAGTCTCGGAAGTGGGCCCACTTGCCATCCAATATCATAGCAGTCTATGCCCCTGCTCTCCGTGCTGCGACAACCAGAACTGGCATGCGCAGTATGTGAGTATCATGGTTAGCTATACATGGAGGGTTAAACCGAACAAGGTGAACCCCTCGAGAAATATCTGAGTCAGATCGAACCCAGTGCCAGCATCGATGCCGATCTTCGTCCTGTCATGGGCGGGTCTTAGCTGCTTCACTTTACCACCAACTAGAAGCCGCAGCTCTAGCACAATGGGCATTGTCTGTGGACTTGTGAGCCTGACATGCTCGAAGAGTTTTACAGAACCCTTCGACTTGGAGAAATGTGACACACCCTCAACCCGTAAGACATCCTCCTGAATATTGATAGCTTCCTCTGGTCCATCAAACGGACGACGCAGCAGGAGCTTTCCATCGGTGACCGCAAACTTATCACCTACTCTAATTAGGGTTGTACCATCTCCTATATAGGTTAGGAAAGATGACCCCCGGTTATAAAGCTTCCGGACCGTGCCATTTTTCTTCACAACAGCAGAGAGGGATGTGAGCTCCGGGTCAATAACTGCTGGAGGTCTATATAGTGGCACCCATGTACGCCAGTTACCATCAGGTTCAGCGCAATACCACACCGCATTCTTTTCAAAGACTATCTGCACCTGTTTTGCCAGGGTCAACACCAACTAGGGTTAGACGTGATAGAATATCTGCCAGGGACCACCAGCAAACTGTGGAAAGCGATCAGCCCCAATATGTTCACCGCTGCAAATCACCTGTTTGACAGCTCCACCATTAGTCTATACGCCAGCATGGGTGGTCTGTCGGATGCATAATTAGAGTTTACACTGCTGCTACTTATTTACCTATCATCCTGATATCATACCAGACATATTCGTCATTTGCTGAGTTGTTGACAAAGGAGATAGAGGAGCAGACACATACCTTCTCAGGGATGGCAGATATAGGGGTACAGGAAATGCTTTGTTGATAAGAAGGCGAGCGACTGCGGTGGCATGAGGCGGGCATCGTAGGGCCAAACTTGTATGATTTCTCAGATGACGAGTGTGATGAGTCTGTAGAAGTCTTGCGGTGGGAAGAGGAGAGGGTGCAGACATATAAATCCAAGAAAGCATGCCAGCAGCGGGCGTACTACCTGGCTGATAAGTTGAAGTTCCAAATGTCAGGCCCCTGACATTATGCTGGATGAGGGGTGTTTGAGGGAGGTATGTCTCCACACCAATAAGCTCAACCACTTCGCCAGACTCTCCAAGATGAATCCCACAATGATTCGTCGACAGATACTACAGGTGCTGTAGTGCTAGCATGAGTTTAAGACCTAGGTATACCATGGCTAAATCGGAGTGGCAAAATCAGCCTGAGCCATATCCCACCTTAGCACCTGAGGAGGGTGGTACAGTACACAGCAGGCGACTCCAGCAGATTGACACCATCAGACAGAATCTTGTTCATGAGCCATAAAAGTACAGCAGAACATGCAGGTGATATAAAACAGTCTACAACAGTCGAGCACGCACAACTACAGCTACAGGTTTGATTGGAGACTGTGCTGGTGTGGTCGCCATTGCCACCCTCACTACAGGAGTTGGTGATATCATCGCTATCCCACTGGCTGGAGTGACCCTTGCCGCTACTGTCCTGGTCATGGCTTACAACATCGGGGATCATTCGAATCAACCAGTCCTTAGACGCATTATGTTATTGTCTCCTGACAGCACAGACCAAGCTGCGCCACTCTATAGACGGGGTGAGTGGTAAAGAGGTGCAGGCTATGTTCAGCAACCTCGTCGATGATATGATCATCATTGCAGACCATAGCAGCCTCATTGCCAAGTTCCAGCTGTCATTACAGAAGGCCCGCCGCCAGCTAGACTTTGTCATAGTATCTCCACACATGCGGCTTATTCTGAGCAAACTGATCGTGAATATCGAGGACCTGGTAGTCAGGGATTATAACAACATGATAGTCGAGTTGAATTCCCCATGTGTCCATTTTTGGTTTAACACTGACATCAACTCGGCTGCGCATGTCGTCCCAACACCCGTGACACAAGCATCTCCGCATGCCAGTGCTACCATCACTCCACCACACAGAGTGCAGAAAAATCTACCCAAACCCTCTGAGGAACCCCGCCCGTCAGCAGTGCTATCACTGGGACGTTAGCCCTACGAGTGGTGTCAGGTCTGGCTATTGCTGTGCTCATCACAAGTATTCACCGCTGCTAGTAGATCCTGCTGGTAGAGCAATAGATCATCCTGACTCTCTTCCGGTGCAGGAGTCATGGCAAATGAGATTGCTTGAACTAGCTTGGCCTGCCTGACAGCCCCTATACAGGCTGTCAGCATACACACCCAAGAACTGTATGGTTCGGTGGTACAGCCTTTCACCAGCTTGTAGTTGTACTTAGCCTTATTCGACTCAGAGTCTGGGGATTCCATGGATGCCTGCAACTGTTGGAACATATCCGACAGATACTCCCGACCCTTGTAGAATCCCTTAGTATGCAGGAGCTGCTAGACGATACTGCCGCCCATAATGAGGTATTCGACAATACAGATCTGCCCCTCACCAAATCCTAGGTTGAGCTTCATGGCTGTCAGCTCCTCTGTTACCTCAGCAATAGAGAGCCGTGCAAACTCATCTGGTGACTTTTTATAATCCTTCAATTCGGGGTGGAAGACGTCATAGTACTTAGTGCATAGGTCCATGGTTTAAGCCGCTATGTATAGTGCTAATGGATATTCCCGAGTACCAATCTAATCAGCTAACTGGGTAGATCTGCTTAGTGCCCTTGAGGCAGAATGTAGATGTTTAACCAAATTGTATACTTACCGTTAAACGATGAGGTCAATGGTACAAATTGTAAAGCAACTCCCAGAGAGCCAGGCGAGTCTCCAGAAGGTGGTGAAGCTAGTCAAAAGCAAGACCTAGAAGCTACTAACACAGGCTAAGACCCTGGCCATTCCTGTCCCCAGTAACGTGGCCGCGAATGTGGCCGTGGTGAAGATGACAGGTGGTAATGAGGTTATTCCTGCCGCTGGAGGTGCTGTCCTCGATACAGTGGTGAGTACTGTTGCCGACCACTGTCTAGGAATAACACATCCCATCCCAAAGATCGCCATTGGTGGTAGCTCACATACTGCATGCGCCAAGATAATGGTTGAACTCATCCCTCTAATGGAAGCTGCAGTTCTAGGGCTAGCGACGAGTGCTGTGACCGAGATCATCGTGGCCTATGTCTAGCTCTGAGGATTCCCAATGCCCAGAACTGGTGGTTAGCCCACAAGGCATGCCCCTGTAGGAAGGGCCAGTATCCTGATCACTGCTACTTATTTCCGTGGCTCACCACGTGGTCCTCCTATGCCCATCTGTTTCACTGGGGATACGACTAGGTATCCCTCTGTTTCTATGGTTCCCGCTGGATACGACTAGGTTTAACCCACTATATATACACCCACACACAATGTCTCTATCACTTACAGACCTAGAAAGCAAGGAGATTGGGGAGTTAGCCCACTTAGGTGGGTGTAGTTCGGATTGACGGGTCGGGTACCGGCCATACCAGCTAAGCTGGGTACGCGCCACCCGTCTAGGATTCGTATTCTGAACACGCCCCTCTGGGTAGAGCTATAAGCGTATATCGGCCTATGGGAGAGAGAGCGTGTCGAAAAACGACTAAGTTCGTTAAAATGCATTATGCACATGCATGCGCCGGGACGCTGTTTCTATGGAGCACGTGGTTGTGACCTAGATAGGATGGCGCTTTTAGTGTACCGAGCTGGTACTCTGTAATCCTTATTGATTGTCTGTTCCCGTTAAATCTGGCATTAATCAAAACCAGAATTCGACGGGTATTCCAAATCTGTAAACCATTTCAAAATCGGTTGAGAAATGGCTGAGTTATCCAGGGAAAACTCTTCTTGATTATCTTCTAGAATGTTCTAGAATGTTCGACGACACTATTATTAGCGATGCGCTGATTGGCTGTTGCTCGAACGATGATTGGACGAAGCCTGCGCCTGTGAACGTCATGGAGAGTATAAAAGGTGAAGCGATCCAGTGATCGAGAGCATCCTCGGCCAAGGGCTGAACAGGTTGGAGCTGTACCAACTACTATCAAGCGCGATACACGTCTTCTTTCGCTATGTGTCAGGTTTTTATCCCGTAGCGTGCAGTTCTCCAACCCACTCACTAAAACAATTTTGTAACTCCCCATCTGCGGGAGTAATTTGGAACTTCTGATAATTGTTCACGAATACCAACAGCTACATTCGGAACACAAATTTGTGGTGAGGCTTTTACGGCCTGAATATGTGAATCTACAGATGCAGAGGCAGGATGTTCTTTGATGGATGACTCGCCGGATCTGCCGGCCATGCCTAAAAAGTGGTATTTCAATCGTTGCCGGTTCTTTCGACTTTCGCCGCAGCAAGTAAACTCTGCCCAGTGCGTCTTCAGAGCTGGCTGACGTACCCAGGACAGTGAAGCTTTGTTTTGTATCTTCGTTTGCCTCTGACAACACCCGCTTGTGACGTGTTGTTCACACCTTCGATCCATGCCATCGGTGTACGGGAACTTTCTTCACCACATAGTACTATCGTATCCTTTACTGACTGCTCACTAGACATTCTAATATGCTTACAGTGCTGAGCGATGTTCCCCTGCCATGAATGTTCTTGCGGGATTCTTGTTTGCGGACAACAGCTCGTGGTGACCAACCTGGGGAACCAGCCTGCGGGAACTTTCCAGCTCCCGGAGAGCGCATCATCTCACGTCAACTACGGATTGACGTGTCAGTTTCAGTATCATGGTAGCCTCACTTAGGAATGACTACCAAGTATTCAAGTAGCTATACTTCACCGTTTAATTATTTCTCTATATAGGTTTTGTTAATTATATTGTATCCTCAATAACGGTCCCGATGACTAAAAGGAACCGTGACGGTCTTAGGACCGATAGTTATAATTTCTGTATTTGTTAATAGTTATTATCATTTTCTTCAATGTGTTGCTAACCGCACTATAGTAGGTTCGTTGACCTGTATTAATATATATATATATCTAAATCGTTTTGACACCGTATTGTTTGTTCTGTTTAGATTATGCATGTATATGGCCAGTGGCCATCCGTTAACTTGTTTTGCTTAGTTATAGAAAATTTAGGACTGCAGTGCACGTAGGAAACACTATACAGCAACATTTATATATGCAGCATTTTCTCCCGCCCCCAACAATTTTTCACTGAGGTCGCCGTCCATGCTATAACTCTGCTTAGCCTGGCATGCTACCGACTAAACCTTTTCTATTCAGCTCGATAGGATAGGTTCAAAATGATTAGAGTCACTTTCTTCATTACATACTGTGTAATATACTCTTCTCTTCTGGCAGTGCGATAATCTAGCCCCCACACTCCGGTAAGACTCATAATTCTAAGATTTTGTCTCTCTTCATACTCCTCTTAGCCTTGTGGCTTCTTAATTGTTTGGATGTCCCTATCTGCACCATGGGCTGATCCGACTCTGGGAAACTATTGGGGTTTCCGAGCGGTGATGGCTAGGGTGTGGTATCACATACACTCCCGTGTATCTTCGGATACTTAGTAGATATCACTTTAAGCCAATGTAGGAAAACACTGCGAAAACACATGTATTAATTATTATTTTATTTACTGACAATCCTCCCACACTGCAGTGCAAAACTTGCAACTTGTATATAAACCTAATGAAAGGTTAAACGGTTAGTTCCATAGGACCCGGGTACGTATTCTCACCGAATTCTGTTAAAATGTCTGGGCATGATATTTAGATCTGCCACGCCCTTACAGGAAGGACATTTACGGTGTACATTCGTCTCTCTTACCCCCACCACAACGATAGGAGAGATGGCCTAATAATGCATTCGTGAAATGTAAACCATGTCTTGTAATGTTTCATGTGGTTGCGAAGCGAAATGTCCGGATTCTACCCAGTTCGGAGATCCCACTAAGTAACATGTATGAGCGCTGTCTACAGTATTGATGTCCTCGGGCATCTGTTCTCCATAACAGCCGTGTCTAATAGCTAGGTAGATATCGGCCAGTTGCAGCCTAAACTAACTCTTGTTTTGAAAACAACTAAAAGGAATTAAGCAAAGCAGAAGGCCCGCACAAATAAAGCGGCAACTACTAACTCAGCATATTAGGAATCACATAAGACGGTGACGAAGGAATCCATCGGGAATCTTCCGTTCCATCTTCACGTAAAACAGTACGCACCCCTATAGTCATAATCTCACTAGGTATGGTCTTTTCTTTCTACAGCACTTTTGTTTGAAATATTAGCGTGGGCCCATTTTTGCCTACTATTCTTCTCCCGCTTTAAGCCATGGTGACACCTTCCCAAGACAGAGACCCGCGCGAGACACTTGCCTCTCGCAAGGATTCAGCGACGATGGTCCACGCCAGGATAATACTCCTCACCGAAACTAGCACTAGGAGTAGTGCCCGCGTGAGGCACATCACCTTTCGTCTGATATAACTATCAGCTTAGAGGCATAATAACTTATATTAAGTTAAATAGCTATGTATTGTGTACGGGAGCCTCCCTTGTGGGTATACCTCTGCGGACCTACGCGTCTGTGTTGTACCTCCGGGAGTCCTATGTTTAAAAGTTCATCTACCTGCCTCTATGTCTTGTTTTTTCGTATGCTATTACTATAGTTGTATCTAGCATATTTTTAATTAGTTAGGTAAGCGCATTGTATAGACTTATATTTTTAGGTCACCAAATCAAATCTTGTAAGTCCATAGATCGCGAAATTGCTATGGACAGGCATACTGGTGACACAAATTCTTGTGATGAGACCATTGTCTTTAATGTTCGCGACAATGGTCGCATGGCCCCACCGGAACGATTGAGCCTTAGGAGCCGGTTTTTGTTTCCCGCAGGGCAGACTCGTTCAAGGTCCATCACCCCGAGACCGGATGCTAACCAGCGTCATCACTCGTCGTGCACTTGTGGTGCGGCGAGTCGACATGACACATCGGAACAGCCCGACACTACCCGCCGAGCTACAAGTGGCGCCAGATGTGGGGCTCGAAGAACAACAGTAATAACGCGCAGCGAACTCACGCCGACACCATTAATGTGAGCTCAGTTCAATCCCATCTCTGTTCAACGAGGACTCCCTCGATCAAGCGGTAGCCTCATACAACGGATTTGCAGCACACATGCTCACCGACTATGTCAGAAATTCTGCGGAATCAACAACTCCGCACTATAACCTGTTTTCGCCTATTAGCGATGGCACCTTTCCAGATGCCTCACAGGCGGAAACAGGATTCAGACCCATCTCGGACGTCCGCGACAGACCAACACCATCAGGGCCGAATCGTCGAAACCCCTGGGACGATAGACAAATGGGTGAGTATCTCGCAGCAAAATTTTCAGGAAAAGCCCTGCAAGTTCTTGCGGATCTGGGAAGAGATTGTACACCCACCTACACACAGTTGGAACGAGCACTCACGGAGCGATTTGGCGACACAGCCCTCGGAGAAACCAGTCGTCTTCAACTTAAAAATCTTCGACGACGTGCGGGAGAAACTCTTCCTGAGTTAGCTAGCCGAATTCTGAGGCTAGTCATCCGCGCATATCCGAGCACCAATACGGAGGGCGTACTTCACTTGCATCTCAATACTTTCATCGATGCATTAAGCAGTGAACCAGCTCTAAAAGAAAAACTGTTTCTCGGCGACCACAGAAGTTTGGCCCAATTAATGGCAACCACGGTTCGTATTAAGAACTTTCTAGAGCGGGAGAAAAATAACCGACGCCAACTCCATCCTATCAATGAGATAGAGGGTGCAGCTATCGCCCCTCCCGCTAGTGCTCCCCCAGATCAGCAACACCAACCGCACTGACAACACCACCATCAGATATGCAGAAGCCCAGTCAGAATCAAGCGCCTGGAGGAAGGGGCCGTGCCCGCAGAGGAGGGTACAGCTGAGCCCCAGGGCACGGGAACCAGCAAAATAACAACAACAATGGAAACATAAGAGAGCAGATAGAAGAGATCGGTAAGCAGATCTCCGCACTCACCAATTTGGTAACCACACTCAGCACCAACCTCGCCACCACACAGTTTAGGTCAGCAAATACTATCAGCACCGCACCTCCACCGAACACCTGTTTCGGATGCAGTCAGCCAGGACATTGGAGGGAGCGGTGTCCTAACTGACCTCCCTCTACAACGCCTGCTCCAGACCGCACCGCACCGCAACCAGAGAAACCATCAAACTCCTAAGGGTACCGAAATACAACGAGCCACTTCGGTGCCCATATTCCTCTCTCAGCTCAACAGCGGCTTTCACACAACAACGTTCAGTGGCCACACATCATCCACAGAAAGTAATGGACACATCAACACCAAAAAGCACAGCTTCCAATATGTCCGTTCCTACGTTGCCTTCCCTATCCGCAGCAAGGACATCCCCTTCTTTTTCCATTCATGACAAACCTTCTTTTCTATGTAAAACGGCAGTGGTGGGTTGTAGTACCTCCGCTGAAACAACGTTTTTGAAAGTACCACATCCCGCCACCAAGACAGTAGATTCGCGGTGCCCTCTGGTGGTATGCAGAACACCACCCCAATCAGCAGCATCTTTCGCATCCAGAGACAGTAGCGATTCGGGAGAGACAATTCATTCTGCCTCATGGATTCGCAAGCGCCGACATAGACAGAGGAACGCACATCCGTGGAGACTGCGCTGTTTCTTTTGTGCTTCAACAAGACATCCTATGTAGCATTGTCGGAAATGGCTTGCACAGGTAGAACTTATCCGTCATCCCGTATGCGGCGCCGTCTATACCAATACTGATCACACAGAAACGACAACAACACCACCACCATTGCTACCCCAGCTCCGTATTCACTGCAGCCTACACCCCAGCGGAGACGACGAACTGGCCCATTCCTCACTCACCTATCTACAACATTACGGGAAGCGATACGGAAACAGTCGGAATATATACAGAGTGATGCTGCTCCAATGCCATTATCGTGGATGGCATCATTGGAAGCTCTTCCACAGGTTCATCGACAGGTAATCTACAAATGTGCCTGTCTGTTTAGTGGCGTTTCCACTAGTGCCACCGTCGACACCGGCGCTTCTATCACAGTATTTAACCAGCGCTTATATGAGAGCATCCCACCTCATAAAAAGCCTCCCCTTAAGCCTACAAAATATTTACCGACAGATGGCTACGGGAGCAGATGTACCAGTAGCCGGTGTAGTTAATTTAGTTGTCCAAATAGAGGAAATGCAATTCATTCAGAGAGTTGTCATCCCCTCTATTCATAACGACGCCCTACTTGGCTCTGATTTCCTCAGTGCCAGCGAAGCCATCATACACTGCAGACAACAGGAACTCAACATACACGGCCGACGAATCCCTCTCAGACCAGCATCGTCATTGTATGATACATGTGCAGTAATATTATCAAGTACCGCCACGGTTCAGCCGGGACAGGAACAGATCTTATGGGCCACCGCACCACAGTTAGGAAGCAACACACACATCGCCATACTGGAACCCGACCCTGATTATATGATCGCCTCACAATGCGCGCAAGTCCCCGTATAATAGTGGACACTACTAATAAGGAAGGAATACCTTTTAGCGTGTTCAATGGTACCGCAGATCCCATCGCTCTGGAACCATGGGTACGCTGCAGCCATTTAGTGGACATAGTCTCACTGGAATCACCTGCACTTTCTGACACAACACCGCAAACGACTGATGATTTACCTGAACATTTACACGATTTGTATCTACGTGCCACTGTTGGATTACTGCAATCACAAAAACGAGAAATTTGGAAACTATTACATAAATACTGTGACAGTTTTTCCTCTGGAGATATGGATCTTGGAGAGACTCATCTCGTATGACACTCCATTGATACAGGCAATAATCGCCCCGTACGACAACCGGTACGATGTCTTCCCATTCACAAAGAAGTGAAAGTACCCCAACAAGTAAATGACATGTTGCGGACTGGTATTTTTGAACCCTCAGCATCTCCATGGGCTAGCCCTCTAGTGCTAGCAAGCAAAAAGGACGGAACCTTGCGGTTTTGTATTGACTACCACCGCCTTAATGATCTTAGCGTTAAAGACGCTTATCCGTTACCTCGGATAGATTAGTCCTTGGATTCCTTGTCCGGGGCCAAGTGGTTTTTTATGCTTGATTTAGCTAGCGGTTACTGGCAAGTAGCCATGGATGAAGCTGATATGGAAAAGACAGCATTCGCTTGTAGGGATGGCCTTTTCCAATTCCGCAAGATGCCTTATGGGTTGTGCAACGCTCCCGGAACTTTTGAATGACTCATTGAGCAGGTATTGACTACCCTGCAATGGAAAATCTATCTCTGTTACATCGATGACGTAATAGTCTTTGGACACACGTTTGAGCAAACCTTAACTAATTTGGACACCATGCTTTCAAGATTCCGCATGGCCAATTTGAAACTCAAACCGAAGAAATGTCATCGCTTCAGACAGAGCGTCAAGTTCCTGGGACATGTCATATCCGGTGATGGAGTGGCTACACATCCATCAAAAACTAAGGCAGTAGTTGAGTGGCCATGGCCCTCTTCAGTTATGGAGACGCGGAGTTTCCTTGGCTTGTGCCAGTACTATAGCCGTTATATCCGACATTTCAGTGAGATTGCTTCACCCCTCTACCAGATCACCGAGAAAGATCGACCATTTGAGTGGACGAGTGAGTGTGAAGGCTCCTTCAAGGCACTGAAGGAACTCTTGACGACCGCCCCGATTCTTGCTCACCCTAATCCAAACCTCGATTTCATCTTAGACACTGATGCATCAGCTTTCGCTATTGGCGCAGTTCTATCACAGGTCACTGAAGACGGAACAGAGCAGGTGTTGGGTTATGGTTCGCGTACTCTGAATAAAATGGAGAAAAGATACGCAACCACCAAGCGAGAATTATTGGCGGCAGTCCATTTCGTCAAATATTATAAACACTTCCTGTACGGGCGCCCTTTTACACTCCGTAGAGACCATGCCTCACTACGGTGGCTCAGGAAATCTGGCTGAACACGAAGAGGCCGACACCGTGACACAGTCAACACAGCCATCTCTGGAGTTCCCTGAATTGAGGTGCATAGAGTGGAATCCGGAGAAAGTCGCACACCACCAAACAACAGACGTGCAGACACGGAATATATACGCATAGATTCAGGAGGGGGTACATCCTCCTAAGGAATCGGTAACACCTCTATCTACCATAGCTAAATATTATTACCAACGGTTTGAAGAATGTCGATTAATAAATAACGTCCTGTACATTAATGACCGTTTGGTAGTACCAGAAAGTTATCGAGAACTTATAGTAAAACAACTACATGATAACGCCGGACATCTAGCCGTGGAGAGGACTGTTGCCCATATCAAACTGAGATTCCACTGGATCGGGATTCGCGATAGTATCAAGGCATGGGTTGCCAAATGTATCCCATGCCAAAAACGCGCTGTTGGCAAACACCATATCGCACCATCTCAAATTATGATTATTGGTGCACCATGGGAGCAAGTGGCTATCGACGTGCTCGGACCCTTGAATATGACGGATGACGGAAATAAATACATCATCGTATTACAAGATTATTTTACGAAGTGGGTAGAAGCATTTGCTTTGCCGGACCAAGAGGCTTCCACCGTAGTGGAGGTCTTGGCTAGCAATGTGTTCTGCCGCTTTGGTATGCCTTATGAGTTGCACTCCGATCAAGGAAGTAATTTTGAGAGCCAGCTCATATCAGAGCTCTGCAAATTATTCCATATCGTCAAAACAAGGACAACTCCATACCACCCCCGGAGTGATAGGATGGTAGAGAGATTAAATAGAACTCTCACGGAGATGCTTACCAAGGAAGCATGCCTTGATTGTAGAGATTGGGGCCTACGGCTCCTGTATGTGCTCATGGCTTACCGCACTTTGGAACATTCCAGCACGGGCCACACCCCTGCTCGGTTAATGTTAGGCCGTGAATTAGCCTTACCTTTGGATCTGGCTACGCCATGAATACCAGGAGAGAAAAATTCACCATCTCTCTATGTCGAACTCTTGTGGCAAAGGATAGAACAAGCCCATGAGTTAGTGAGAGAAACACTATCCACTGCACACCGGCGGCAAAAGACATGGTACGACCGGAGGGTGCATGGAGATCCATATGAAGCAGGAAGAATGGTTTGGGTACACGATTCACGATGGTCTGCAAACGTGCCAAGTAAACTGAGTTACCAGTGGAAAGGCCCCTATGTGGTGGTAGGTAAGACGTCGGACGTGACCTACCGCATCCGTGCTTCGGATGGCCTAACCTCAGTCATCCACTTCGATCGACTTAAACCTTGTGTCAGTGACGACCCAGCACCAGAGCTCGGACTGGGCGTTTCTCATGACACCGGTACCCAGACAGATACTTCTATGGAAATTAGTATTCCCACAGTTAGCGCAGAGAACTGCGGTGCTAGTTCAGCCCCAGTTCTAACAAGCCAGAACGTGGATGAGCAGGCAGCTAACGCTGACGACGATGACGAGATACGTACTCGTCCTCTCCCTCCTCAGTACGGGTCTACTCGATCCGGGAAGTCGTATTTGAAGAATTTTGTGTTTGTTTTGTCCAAGGGACCGGATGGAAAATTGTTCCTCCGATCTCTTCCCATTCCCACCCACTTCATGCTATGCCCCCCCCCCACATCATAGAGTTACCACACG
Organism: Chaetoderma sp. LZ-2023a; assembly: GCA_034401795.1. Taxonomy (NCBI): domain Eukaryota; kingdom Metazoa; phylum Mollusca; class Caudofoveata; order Chaetodermatida; family Chaetodermatidae; genus Chaetoderma; species Chaetoderma sp. LZ-2023a. The sequence continues at coordinate 64,881,868 of CM067370.1, read as the reverse complement.
CGGAAGCTGAGGGTGACCCAAGCCATGCTTCCTGTGGGGTGGAACATGTGGTGAATAGCATGGAAGTGAAGAGGCTGGATGAAGCCTTGGCGTGTCTAAAACCGCAGAACCGTACAACAAGTTGTACCCGACCAATTCCCGAAATCGCAAAACCACAATTCCCCCAAGGGACACCCTCTCCAATAGTCCCACCACCGTCATCACTCCAATTCGTGTCCCTTATCTACACACAAAGTTCGGACATCACCAGCCCAGTCCATTTCACACTACACTCATCATCTGTTGACCATCAATCTTCAGGTATGAGAGAGACTGCTGTAACAGAGGAGGTGACATCCCGCACCGCACCGACCAACATTACCCCCCCCCACCCGCGGTGGGCAGGGAAGCAGCCTGTTCAGCAGACTCTCGGCTCGAATTTTCCCAGTGTCTAAAAATTACGACAGGACACCAACCGTCATGTAATAGGAGATGACCACATCCCTCTATCCAAAGTCCATTTGGCCTACCATACTTCCCTGTGAGCAGTCAGGACATCACGCCACAGACAGAACGTCAACACTTACAAAGAACACACCTGCCTTCAAGACTGGATGCGTCAATTCATTATTGCGCATACATCACATACTTTCTCGGTTATACTCAGCGTAACAGAGACATTCAACATCAGCAAGAACAGCATTTAGCAGCTTAATTAATTACCAGTAGAGACATAATAATTCCCGCAACAAATTCCTCCCGCACAGAACTGCGGGAGAAATAATACCTCCCGCAGACTACATCTCCCGCAAATAACAACAGACTTGGCGTTCACCAGCGTGGAAAACTGGAATGCGCCCACTTCACTTATAACATTGGCATCATACAGCAGCCCGGACATCCTGACAACAGCATTATCATCAACAGACAACCACCAACAAATCTCCCGCACACACCTTCTTATCCAGTTACGTGAGAACTGATCATATGGATATCAGGATTGCACCACAGCCATCTACAGTACGCGTCACGGGAGAGACGCTTGTCCAGCGTCCTCCCCATCTCCTTTTTCCCGATGCCGTACGGAAACAGCTACGTTTACATACTTCAACTACACGTAATAACAGTCAATATTATTAAGAGAGCAAGATGCCCGCATTGTCGTCAGTCACGAGTAGGATTTTACTACCGAAAAGTTGAATTCGACAATGGATTGATCAAGGTTACAACAACATCCGAAAGGTCATCTGTGCTCTAAAGTAACTCTGTCCCGCCCACGGGCTCGGCCATTACAGAGTGAAATACCCTCAGGGTTTGATAAAGTTGACATTCACGCCGCCACCCTCCCCCTTCCTGCACTTAGTGGCCATAAACGCGTCACCATCACCACAGCGCAAGTACAATCCACAGAGAACCAGTCACGCATAACAGATTCAAATCACCAACATGACAGAAACACAGACACTCAGGTTGACTGTATTCACAATCTCCGAACGACGGCATTGTAAATTGTAAAAATTGTGGCACACATGTTTGCGAGTTGTACTGTGATTTAGCCGTTATTAAAATGGTACAAATCTGTTTGGTCTAGGCCGGGACAGAGCTAGTTCTACCCATCGAGGAGAATGCTTGGCCAGCCCTCCCGCTCGGAAAACACAGCTATCTTGACGGAATCAGTAACGTTGATCTACCGCATGAATAGATCTGTTTAAACCACGCATAAAAATTAATAGCAACTTTACTGTAAAATTTTTGGTTAAGAACACAACTGCTCTACCGTGCTACAAATCATTAGCGCACGGGCCGGTAAAGCGGCATCAAAAATGTAGTAAAATCACAGAGTATTTAAAAAAAAAATTCTCTCCCGTGCGTTCCAGTCTATAATCAACACGGGCTGAGAACTACCTATTACAGACACCTACCAAGACGCATGTTAAAGAACTCGCGCAAATACGGGACATTATAGAAATCTTGATGTAACATATATATTTTTATCTCGCGCCTCTGCAACAGACTATACCTCAGCAACAGCATTTTGGCCGTCGCCATAGACAGCATACACGTTTCCGATCAACCACGTGCTTTTTAGAGCCACGTGACATTTACTACTATTTCCAGTGAGGTGGATCAAACGCTTTAAACAAAAGAACCACCCAAAGACGCAACTACCACAGCATGATGGAGGAGTGGCGAGGGTGGGTCCGGGACATTACTGCTGATGTCACCTGGCTCCCACGCACCCCATCAGGCGCTCCAGCCTAAAATCAAATAGGCAAGTTTATAAGCATCCAACCGTGTTGATCGGAGGCTGTTAAATGTGTGAAATAAAGACAAGTTTAACGAGCCATTCTTCCTATAGTTACAAGTATTCCCCTTAAATGGGAGGAATTAATTCTATGACGTCCAGGCCGAAAAGCAAAGAAATATTCACATAAGAATGACTGAATCACCTGTAAAACCTTTTAGGTGTGGTCATCCGCCGCCTCTGACGTCACCAAATAGTATAAAAGGAGGAAGCGCGCTCTGAAACTGTGTCTTCCCATCAAAACTCGACACCAGCGAAGAACATAGCATTAGGCAACTTTCATGTCGCAAACTAAACTCTGCTGTTTTTCTTATTATTATTTTGTTATTATATTTGGCCTGGAAAGTTATAAACCATGAAGAGATAGGGCATTAGGTTTTGAATAAAGTTCCCGCAACTAACTACCATGTAGGAACGAGATGTCACTTCTTGAAGATCTAGCGTTGTCGGATTCCTCTGAAGAAGAAGAATCGGTGCCAGTTCCGAAGCGGTTCCCGTGTAGCTCATTGTTGACTAGCGGAGAGCCATGTACCAGAACTTTCACTAGGAAATCCTACCGCACCCTTCATATTAATAAGGATCATCTCTTCCAGTCAGCCTTCTGTGTGACGTGCCAGTATCTCTACACCGCTACTCACTACAGGATCACTCACGCGCTCCGTCATCATCATCGTGTGTTGGAAGTGATGTTAGTTCCTGGGGAAGAGAACGAGGATCGTGCCGTTCTAGCCACTCGATTCGAATCTCGGCTCCCGGTCAAGGTTCTCCCGACCGAGCAAATGGCCTGCACGAAAAACATCACGCATAGATATCCCGTTGGACATCGTCTTCCCATTCCCATGGCTACAGCAAGTAACGTACCGACAGCCAGACGTGAAATCCTGCCTGCAGTCGCATCTGGAAGTGTTACGCCGGTACCTATCACTTCATCCACACTGGTCCTGAAGCAGAGTAGGAAGCGGAAATCTCCCGTAGAATCTAGTGCGGCGGCACCCGTATCAGTTATTAGCCATTCAGCTACGGTCACCACACCCGCCACCATAGTATCTCAGACAGTAGTAACCAGTCAACCAATCTCAGTGGTGATTACGACACCTGCGGAGATAGACATTTCCAGTTATCCACAGTCTCCATCTCCACCTGAACTTACCATAGACGAAGGACCGGGACCATCACAGCCTGTGACAATCAGCGTAACTCCGACCCATGTTATTCAGCATCCGCCTCCTTGCCTTCTGACCCCGCAATCAGGAAGGGAACCATGCCGGAACAACCATACATGGGGAAGAAAAAAAACAACGGATTGCCCATACACAGGATATCTATCCCATGCCTAACATTACTGCTAGTCGTCCGCTAAAGTACGCTAAGTTTCGAAAGATGTCGTCTCCTGCCGTATCCATTCCCGCACCACGTCTTCAGCCGACAGTACACCTCACCGCCATCACCACAACATCAGCAACATTGGCAACTACTAGTACCGCCGCTGCTACACGGACCGATATCTTGGAACCAGCGGTAACTGTGAGAGTCATCATGGATGCCCATATTTCCGCCACCATCACTTCGGATATTTCGGACAGTGCCAATAATAATAACGATGAGAGTATTTCAGCAATGACAGTGCATACACCGCGACCTACCACCGTCAGTCGCGGGACCCAAACTCAATGGGGAAATTTCACTGCTGAGGTGTATGAGGTGTAATCATGTGTAATTCAGCAGAAATGTTAATAGGCGATTCGTGGAAATGTGTTAATTATTACTTTATTTTTTAAATACTTTTCTTCTTATTATATATGTTAGATCAATTGAATCCCGTCCCTAGGATGACTACGTTATCCCACACAGCCACACACTTTAAGTGCCCGGTTGTGTCTCATACGAAATGAGCACTGCGGACTCTAATGTTGTAAGAACGTCATATGCGACGTAAAGAATACAACCTCCCGCAGTGCAATAACGTCACAATCCCGTCATGCAGTCTCAGCCGCGCTGAGGCTGCCTGATAAACCAGTTTTTAAGTTATTATTATATATCTTATTTTTCTTATTATTTTTCTTCCTGTCTTAGACGTCTGGACGAATATGGGGTCAGCGAGAGCTGCCCGTTGCGGACCCACAAGGATGGGCCACAAATAGATATTTTAGATATATATATATAATAATAATACTTGGTGATACGTGTTGTGTGCCCCTTTATTTACCCGTGGTACGCAAGTAATTTGGTGTGATTAATAAAAACATACCTCATAAGGGTATGTTACATGGGTAATATGTATATACCTTGTCTTTTTGTTACTTTATTTTTTAATATATTTACAAACTTAAATTGTGGTACGTTGGAGCTTGGGTGTTCTTTGCAGAGGTTATGAATATCTGAACTCAACGGGAACACCCATGTGAGCTATTGTTTAGGATCATATACTAAATAAAGTTATAGCACGCACCGTAATATTAATAATAAAAAGTACACAAAAAAGAAAGTCCTGGAAAAATAATTCCAGGTCAAAAATTGAAAACTAAAAGTATGCCTCCACTCGTCTTGGCACCCCTATGTGCTCTGTCTCTTGAATACGCGTCTATGCGTCACTACTCCTATCCGGCCACGCGCCTACCCGGGAAGTCTATGATTCCCGTCTAGCATACGTCCGTGCGTCGATCTGCCATGTGTGATCGTTTGCCACGGAAGTCAAACTAGGAGGGGGTGGTGTAGTTTGGATCGACCGGTCAGGTACCGGCGTACCAGCTAAGCTGGGTACACGCCGCCCATCTAGGATTCGTTTCCTGAACACGCCCCTCTGGGTAGAGCTATAAGCGTATATAGGCCTATGGGAGAGAGAGCGTGTCGAAAAACGACTAAGTTCGTTAAAACGCATTATGCGCATGCGCGTGCCGGGACGCTGGTTCCATGGAGCGCGTAGTTGTGACCTAGATAGGATGGCGCTTTTAGTGTACCGGGCTGGTACTCTGTAATCCTTATTGATTGTCTGTTCCCGTTAAATCTGGCATTAACCAAGACCGGAATTCGACGAGCATTCCAGATCTGTAAACCATTTCAAAGTCGGTTGAGAAATGGCTGCGTTATACAGGGAAAACTGTTCTTGATTATCTTCAAAATATTGCCGTAACGTCATAACCACGTGGACGTAAAGCTTCTAGAATGTTCTAGAACGTTCGACGACGCTATTGTTAGCGATGCGCTGATTGGCTGTTGCTCGTACGATGATTGGATGAAGCACGCGCCTGTGAGGTCATGGAGAGTATAAAAGGAGAAGCGATCCAGTGATCGAGAGTATCCTCGGACAGGGGCCGAACAGGTTTGAGCTGTACCAACCACTATCAAGTGCGATACACGTCTTCTTTCGCTATGTGTCAGGTTTTTATCCCGTAACATGCAGTTCTCCAACCCACTCACTAAAACAATTTTGTAACTCCCCATCTGCGGGAGTAATTTGGAACTTCTGATAATTGTTCACGAATACCAACAGCTACATTCGGAACACAAATTTGCGGTGAGGCCTCTACGGCCTGAATATGTGAGTCTACAGATGTAGAGGCAGGATGTTCTGGATGACTCGCCGGATCTGCCGGACACGCCTAAAGGTGGTATTTCAATCGTTGCCGCACTTACATCGTGTCGGTTCTTTCGACTTTCGACCGCAGCAAGTAAACTCTGCCCAGTGCGTCTTCAGAGCCGGCTGACACACCCAGCACCGTGAAGCTTTGTTTTATTTATATCTTCGTTTGCCTCTGACAACCCCCCCCCCCCGCTTGTGACGGGTTGTTTACCCCTTCCATCCATGCCATCGGTGTATGGGAACTTTCTTCACCACATAGTACTATCGTATCTTTTACTGACTGCTCGCTAGACATTCTAATAGGCTTACAGTGCTGAGCGATGTTCCCCTGCCATGAACGTTCTTGCGGGAATCTTGTTTGCAGACAACAGCTCGCGGGGACCAACCTGCGGGAACCAGCCTGCGGGAACTTTCCAGCTTCGGGAGAGCGCATCAATGCCAATTTCAGTAACATGGTAGCCTCACTTAGGAATGACTACCAAGTATTCAAGTAACTATACTTCACCGTTTAATTATTTCTCTATATAGGTTTTGTAAATTATATTGTATCCTCAATAACGGTCCCGATGACTAAAAGGAACCGTGACGGTCTTAGGACCGATAATTTCTGTATTTGTTAATAGTTATTATCATTTTCTTCAATGTGTTGCTAACCGCACTATAGTAGGTTCGTTGACCTGTATTAATATATATATATATCTAAATCGTTTGACACCGTATTGTTTGTTCTGGTTAGATTATGTATGTATATGGCTAGTGGCCATCCGTTAACTTGTTTTGCTTAGGTATAGAAAATTTAGGACTGCAGTGCATGTAGGTAACACTATACAGCAACATTTATATATGCAGCATAAACTAATTCTTGTTTTGAAATCAACTAAAAGGAATCCATCGGGAATCTTCCGTTCCATCTTCACGTAAAACAGTACGCACCCCTATAGTCATAATCTCACTAGATATGGTCTTTTCTTTCTACAGGACTTTTGTTTGAAATATTAGTGGGCCCATTTTTGCCTAATCTTCTTCTCCCGCTTTAAGCCACGGTGACACCTTCCCAAGACAGAGGCCCGCACGAGGCACTTGCCTCTCGCAAGGATTCAGCGACGCCGGTCCACGCCAGGACAATACTCCTCACCCAAACTAGCAGTAGTGCCCGCATGAGGCACATCACTTTTCGTCTGATATAACCTTCTTCCTTTCAGCTTAGAGGTATAAAAACTTATATTAAGTTAAATAGCTATGTCTCCTGTACGGGAGCCTTCCTTGTGGGGATACCTCTGCGGACCTACCAGTCGGTGTGGTACCTCCGGGAGCCCCATGTTTAAAAGTTCATCTACCTGCCTCTATGTCTTGTATTTTCGTATGCTCTTACTGTAGTTTTATCTAGCATATTTTTAATTAGTTAGGTAAACGCATTGTATAGGCTTATATTTTAGGTCACCAAATCAAATCTTGTAAATCCATAGATCACGAAATTGCTATGGACAGGCATACCGGTGACACAAATTCTTGGGATGAGACCATTGTGTTTAATGTTCGCGACAATGGTCGCACGGCCCCACCGGAACGATTGAGTTCCACCAGCCTTAAGAGCCGGTTTTTGTTTCCCGCAGGGCAGTCTCGTTCAAGGTCTGTCACCCCGAGACCGGATGCTAACCAGCGTCATCACTCGTCGTGCACTTGCGGTGTGGCGAGTTGACATGAGACATTGGAACGGCCCAACACTACCCAGCAAGCTACATGAGACACGCCTTGGCTCAGAGAACACTATTGTCCCCATCTCCTTCGTGGACTTCGATGAGAAGGGTAAACCACGGAATATCTGTGGTACCATACTGGTCAGAGAGCTCATCGGAAATATAGGAGCCTCAGCCCTTAACAGTGCCACCGCGGCATACACAGGCATGGCACTCCAGGACAGGCTAGTTATCAGAGGTGATCTTGAGACGAGTGATGCAGGCGCAATCAAGATGTTGGCTGAAACACAGGCACATGAGCTCGTTCAGAACCTGTTCAAGAGCAGAACCGCCTCCTGACTGGATGGAAATAATCTAAAGATCGATAGGATCACGGTCAGTGATGTCAGCGTCGATGCTGAAAAAGGGGCTGCCTCTAACATTCAACTCCCTGAGGTGAAGAGATCAGGGTTGTTCGGCCTGCCATTTAAGACCTCTTAATAGACATGACCTCATGTTCTTGCCTCATACGGATACTCGATGTCCTGGACACTGCTACTGACACATTCCCTCTGTGTTACCTTCTCAGCTGTTGTTGGGATTTCATGCGCAACACCTCCATCACATCGTTTGTCTCGGCCGGCGGTACAACAATGCCGATCCTGCAGGCAAGTGCTTCCATTTAAACTCCCAGATATAGATGAGGCTACAGCCAAAAGTTGCTGGCCATCTTCCAAGAACATGTCAGTACCATACAGCAGTAGACCGGCCGATGCTGGCCAGGTGGTATTGATCATCACCCCTTCGGGACACGGAAAAACATCTTGATGCATGCCTTGCTGGCAGAACATCTGCGTGAGTGCTACAAACTCCTGGTGTCCGACTCTGTCACTGACGCTGTCGACGACAACGACCAGTGGTATAAGTGCCCAATAGCCAAAGTGCGGAACTTACAGGCACTAATGGAGAAGCTGCTAGCAGCTCGACTGACCGACCCACTTGTTCTAGTCATCGATGACACTACAATGGACCAGAAGACGGTTACCTACACCAGCGACATCACGAGATGCATCCATCACACCAAGATCACTGTCTTCATCCTCTTTCAGAAGTATACCTGTGGTGAGATCTCACCAGATGTCTGCCACAATGCTCGGTTGCTGTACTTCAGCTCCAAGTCTGGGCGCTCCCTGCTCGAGACCCTATATGACAGCCTGACCCTCAAGGAGACCAAACACGACTTTATCACGGGTGTACAGAGGGTGGGTCAACAGTACAAATTCATCTTCAGCTGTTCCACTTCAAGCCTTATCTGAAGGAAGCGGAAAACTTCAGCTACAAGCTGGATCCCGCCAGGAAGCCAAAGCGAAAGCATTAGCCAGGAAGACAGTAGTAGTGGTGGGACACTTTTTTAGGGTTGAGGAACTTCGTCAGAAGCTTGAGGAACTTCTTCAGAAGCTTGAGGAACTTCGTCAGAGGCTTGTGGAACTTCTTCAGAAGCTTCGTCCGTAGACTCCGCTGCCAGAGGATCAGATTGAAACTTTTTCCACTCAGAATCAGATGCCCTGACCCGTTTCTTCTGAAACTTCTCGTGGAAGACCCACTTCACCCAGGATTTACGGGCATCTGACTTGCGAACATTATTGATGAGGTAGTCCTGATAGTTCTCGGGGCACTTTATAGAAATACCCTCTTTCATTGCAGATGTGATCAACAGCCCCCTTCCAGCCCTCGGTCCGCCCCTCCTGAGTACCAGTGGCATGCCCAGCCTCGTACCCCTCGGTCCACCTGTCCTAAGTAGCAGTGGCATGCCCAGCCTCATGGCCATCACTCCACCCCTCGTGAGTACCAGTGGCATGTCCAGCCTCATGGCTCTCGGTCCACCCCTCCTGAGTATCAGTGACATGCCCAGCCTCATGGCTCTCAGCCATACCCCACCTGAGTACCAGTGGCATACCCAGCCTCGTGGCCCTTAGTCAAGCTGTAATAATATCCTTTCGGAAGTAATCTGTGGCTCCAGTGTCTGTAGAGCATCCAGCAACTGGCGTTCACTATCAGTGTGGATATTGAATATGCCAGGTTACTTGCTTAGTATTACGAGATCTCTGGGGCCAACCCTAGCCTTTTGAAGAGCAAGTATAACGGGACTCTTGCTCGATTTGAAGGGTGGACCGAGTGACTCGGCTTTGGCACTGTCAAACTTCCAGTAGAGCATCCGAGTGAATAATTTCTTCATACTATGGGCCAGTGTGATCTCCTCTATGGCAGTCAGTATCTCCACATCAGACAAAGATGGGATCTTGGCTTGCTCATGGATAATGTTGACGTCACGAAGTAGTCGTTGGATCCTGTCAATCGGCAGAAGGGTGGAGGACTGTACTGGTTTCTTCTTGGAGGGCTTCTGCTGACCGAAGAAGTGCTCGTGTAGAAGTACTCTATACATCACCGTTTAAAAAACCATGTATTTACCTAGACGTTAAACAGCAGTATGGACAGCATCCTGATGAGGCAGTTGAACCTGCGGCCTTGCACCACACTAATCCTCGGTAGGCCTGTCTGACAGTCATTCGACCTAGTATCCATGATGCGAACCCTTTATCCATGGCAGGGAAGTTCATCGACTTCGCCCTCTTGGGACAGGTCCAGGAGATTAGGAGCACGATGCTCAAGTTCAAGCTTAAGAGCACAGAGGCGAAGAAGGTAAAGCTCCCGCAGGTGGTGAGCAGGTGGGCGACTATGCAGAGGAACAACACCCTGGACACCACCTATGTGAATGATGAGTACCGGGTCCTGGCTCCACTGGCTCATGGACCTTCCTATTATGTGAAGGGGAAAGGGTACTATGCCATCGGGTGTAATGACGACCAGGAAATAAAACGTGCGGGCTCTAGGCAACGAATCCTACATGTAGAGTGAGAGCACCAACAGGTCCACGCCACGGCTAACCAGCGTCCAGAGTTGATATTGCAACGAGTTGCCTCAGAGTGCATAGCTATAGCAGTCTTGATTCAGAATGGAGGGGTGGTCCAGGAGGTGGGGGAGCAAGACGACTTCAAACTTGTGGTGGCTAGGACCAACGTTCTCAGTAAGGTGCGCGGCTGATTGCTGTCTCTAGGGACAGAAAACGAAGTCATATTCCCTACTCCATCTGACCAGTGGCCACGAGGTTCTCGAGTTGGCGCTCTCGGATCAGTGCCACCTCGGAAGAAGGGACATCCTGCCTAACCATGGCAACAAGCTCGGCTTTCATGTTGGCAACCTATTCGATGAGCGAGGCGACACTCACCTGGTCGGAGTAACAGTACTGTACTTTGGCTATAGCAAGGTTTGCTTCTCACAAAATGGAGGTATTCAGCTTGAACACGCATAACTCCAGCTGTCACAACAGCTCCTATAGCAGCTACTACCACTATGGCCTCGGCCATATTCTCCCTTTACAGCCTCGTAGAACTCATCGAGACCCTCATCAGCCTCTTGGATGTTGTGGATGGTTTGAGCCTTTGTTGCCATCAGCGTGCCTCCCTTTGGCGCATATGCTCGAGTGCCTTGTTGTACTCAAACTTCTCCTTAGACAGCTTCTCCATCGCCTGGTTATGACTTTTTCTCTCTACCTCTGCCACCTTATGGTCAGTGAAGCTGAGACCCCAGTTCGCCAAGGCAAACATGCCTGCATTCAAGATTGCGGATACCATGTCTCACAAACTCACCATATAGTTCCGACAATGTATGAACTGGAAGCGTTGATGATGTCGAGGACTATGCCGCGGATGAGGACTATGATGACGAATATGATGAGGACTATGATGAGGGTGGCGACTATGATGGTGATGATGTAGAATCAGAATCCCGCCGAGTAATCCACCGAGCCAAGGGGATTTATTGTACCTAGGTGACGGGCTCTCTTGTCTCACTAGTGGAAGCTGGAGCTCTGATTGCTCTGTTCATGATGAAGACTGGCGAGAGAGTCCGCAAGATCGCAAACAATGCTCTGTCGGGGTTGAGAAGCTCTCGGAGGCTATTCCAGCCAATGCCATTGGTGTAGGCATATTCTTTGGCATTGCCACTCCATGGCTCCCATATGTTGTGATGGCACTTGCAGCCATCTGGGCTGCCGAACATTTAAGACATGCTATATAAGATGGCTTCTCTGTATGACCTGGTCAAGTCCCTTAACTGGCAAGCCTTTGTCGATAAGCTACCCTTCAGTGATGGTGCTAGCATTGCAGAATTCAGATCACAGTGTTCACGGGTATTCGAAGTTTCCATTGATGGTCGGATGAACGACGGTCGTCTTTTCGTCTGTCTAGAGTTTGCCAGAGCTGTACAGGAGAGGACAGGTGTCGACGTCAGAGATAAAGTCCGAGAGTTCATCAACCGCCTGTCTTGAGGCCCTGTACTACCAACCTGGTGGATATTACAGTGAGCCTCACCAGCTGCTCGAGGATGCACGTCGCAAGGGTCATAGATTAACCTTGGAGATGGTTAGCCAGTGGCTCACCAGGCAGGCGATGTGGCAGATATACAGACCTCGTCCATGGCACATTTGGTATGCACACTTCGATGAACCTGGCTGCGAACATAGTTCACCCGGCAGATGTGCTGTTCCTTCTGCATGATCGGGTCTGTTACAGAGGAACATGCAAGACCTACAAGTACGCCTTCACCATCGTCAATGTCGCCAGTAGGTACAAGGTGGCAGTGCCTCTCACGTATAAGTCCATTGGTCAGGTGGCTGCCGGGTTCCAGAGTATCTAGGAGGACCCGCAAAATTCCCTCCAGTGGCCAGAGTTTCTGCAAGTGGATGAGGGTAATGAGTTTAGAGGTGAGACTGCGTCCCTCATGCGGAAACATGGTGTGGTGATTAGGCGATGCGAGGTGGGATATCATCATGGCCAGGCTATTGTCGAGCGGTGGAACTGGACACTGGCAGAGAGGCTATTCCCACATGAGTATGCTCAGGAGATGGCTGTCCAAGCGGCCGATCATTCCAGGGTATGGATGAGAGGCTTGCCCGTTGTGGTGGAGAGATCCAATGCTGAGGTTACTAGGCTGATAGAACAGAAGCCAGTCAAGGCCATTCAGCGATCCTCAGTGGCCCAACCTCGATGTCAATCATGCTTGGAGGACAGACTTCCATCCGATTCCCTGCTTCAGTATTTGTATGAGCCTGGTGAGTCGCAGGGTGGACGTAGGCACATGTCTGACCCCAACTGGTCGATAGATGTACACAATGGTGACAGGTATGTGGAGACGGCTGGACAGCCTATGCTGTACTACCCGGTATGCTTGGAGAGCAGTCCTACGCCACCGTTTGTACGAGAGGAGCTTCAGCTGTCCCAACAGACACCCAGCTACCTCCATCTGGAGAGGAGACGTCCTCCACTGACTGTCGGTTGAACATGTCACATGATGCTCATACCAGCAGCTCTTTGATGAAAGCATCCATTGGAATGATGGCATTCTTGTGACCATAAGCCAGGGTGTGAATACCATAGGGAGTGATCCATCGCTTTGTATCTGAGGTGGTGATGCTTGTTTTGGTCCGGTGGACCCCATAGAGGTGGTGACCCTCACTTCACAGCGTGTTCATACCATGGTGGAAGACCTTCCGCTCGAAGAGGCATTCCTTGTACTGCTCATGGCGAATCTGCCTAAAATAGCCCTGCGCACACCCTTTACCTTCTTGACTTCCTGCTCATCCGACCGCTTGATGGAGGATATCTTTGGATGCAGGCCAACAAACTCTTCTATGGGCACCCTGGCACACTAATCCAGGACCTTCTTGTTGGCAGTACTGCGTAGCGAGTGTGTTACTGGGTAGTCGTTTGTGTCATAGAGGTCACTCCTCACAGCCATATCAGCATAGACATCCTTAGGATCTCCAGCAGGAAGCTGTCTGTGTCAGTGTACAGGAGCACACAGTTGGCACCATATAGTCGGTTCAGCTTATTGTAGTAGAAGTCATACATCAGGCGCTTGGACAGGTCGAGGACGGATATTCCCACATAGACAGGGCGGTTCAGCAGCAGGCTCGTCTTGTACATGTGGAGAGCAGCTAGATCATCATCGAACACCTTCGCCTGGGAGAAGTTGGGCATGGCTATTAGGTGGTGCAGCTTGTCCTCCTCGGTTGACTGGACCAGCTTGACATCCACTTGCTTGCGCACGTTCTCCATGGTCTTAGCGAAGACAGCGTTATTCATCAGCGTGTAGAGATCCTTCTCAAAGTTGCTGTTGGCCTTCTTAGAGTGCTCTGTGTTGAGTCAGATGTAAGGCTCCATCCACGGTGACTGATTGAAGCGTAGAACCCTGTGCACCTTTTCAACCTCATACCCAGCCTGAGGTAGAGCTTCAGGTCGCAGCAGTGGAGAACGTACTGTTCTTTTTCTCTCAGGTTAGACACCAGTTTTTCAGCTGTTGTGGGTACTGAATGTCGATCTCCAGGAAGTAGTCCTTTTCATCATCATCGGGATATTGTGTAATCTCTTTGACATCAATGTCGTCCACCATCACAATCCCCCCCCCCCCACCTCAAGCCCCAAGTCGGTAGGTGTTGGCTCATTGCCCAGCCATAGAGATTGTTAACATCCAGATACATGATGTGGCTTGTCAGCTGTTGTGGATTATAGCCAGCTATGTATGGGTTGTTTACCTTAGCCGTTGCGTTTGCTGACCATTGATACACCACCCCTGAGTTCTTTCTCTATGAAGAGATGCATGTCGTAGTCAGTGAGGAGCTCCAGCTCCACACCTGTCTTTCTAACCTTAGAAGTGCATCTCAGCTCAACCCCTGGCTTGCATAATAGTGTGTTGGCTCCAGACGATACTGCTGGAGGCGTGTGATGCGGAAGTTCTCAAAGATATCCGCAAGGAGAAGAGTGTCAGACCGCAGATAGATGTCATGATAGTCTCCCATGGTCTGGCAGATGAACTGGACCCAGACAGTCTGTGCGTGGTGTTGTAGTCGCTATCAGATAATCCCTCGCCAGAGAGTTTACTGTAGAAAGCAGCTTGAGGTGGGAGAAAGGTCTCATTGAAATGGTGCCACCCATCCATGTGCTCATAGGGGTATACACCCTTGCGGAGCAGGAACTCATGCTTGGCAGTGCTAAGTTCATACTGTTTTAGCTACCAGCTTGTCAAGTGATGCTGGGAGGAACTGGGCCGAGTCGATGAACCGCAGCCGATGGAGGCTGAAGGAGATGTACTTCTCCATATTGTTGGGGATGCACCTGATCTGCCCCTCTGTTTGGGAGATGGCCTGCATGATGAGGTGAGAATCATACAAACACAGGTTGTGGAACACGACCGGGATGGTGGTGGTCCTAAGAATGAGGCGCAGATTTAGATTGCACACATTGTGTGCTGCTCCCCGTTAGAGATCAGTGGTGTGGCAGTGATCTCTGACACTGTCCTCATCTAATGGTATGTCGCACCCATGGCAACTGAAAATAGTGTTATGAGCTTGCCATTCCTCTCTAGTCATCTCCATTGGGATAGGGTGGGCGAGCACGACCGTTATCTTCTCCTCTTCCCATGTCAATCGATCCAGGCAGTGCTTAGCTGCATCTTCTCCTCGATACAGCACTGGTGGTTCACTGACACCGTCACAGTGGACAACAATGTATGAGAACCCACAGATCTCATGGTGTTGCGTTTTCTGTGTGCTGCTCTGAGTCGGCTTCGCCTCTGGCCCCTCAATCTTGGTTTCTAGGACTTAAAAGTCGGCATAGATGATGAGTTGCTTGTGGTGGTTGGTGAACTGTCGCATCTTCCTGTCCTCTGTAGGCATTCTTATGCGCATTGGTCTGCCACTGATGCCGCAGTGCTTGATGAGAAGGTCTTCGCGAGAATAACAGTGGAGACACCGCTCGCAGAAGTGTTTTCTCCCTTTATACCTACTCTGATTATAGAGCAGACGATTCAGGTCCTTAATCCAGCTATAGTGTTGCTTGCCACCCTTCTCGATAGGCAGCAGATTTGTCATTGGAATGACGAGATCAGCCTCACTCAGCTGCAGTGGATAGATACCCTTGGCATGCCTGAATACATTAATGGCTAGGCCATTCTGCTGCTCAACATGCTTATGCTGGTGGAGAAGGGTTGGACAGTCTACACCGCTGAAATCAAGGGTGTCCCAGTGCCATAAATACTTCGATGTCTGCTGGGGATTACTGTCTGCAGGATAAGCAGCAGGCAAGAGAGATCAGCGAAGACAGTGGCCATCATCTTTGTTCTGAACATTAACCATGGCACGTTTTCGCCTATTCGAAGCGGGGAGATCGATGTAGGACCCACTACTTAGTGGGTGATATCTGGCGATGTTGAGGTACAATGCATCAACCTGCTCGACTGCCCAGCCAGACCCCTCGCGGGTGTAGTTCTCAAGGTCTTGCAGCACCTTGGCTTTGACCTCCTTCACAGCCGTGGTGATATCGTTTGCCTTCAGGATGGCATGCTGCTTAGACCAGAACAGGCAATCTGTGGTCACCTCTGTCCCGTTATTCTTCTCCTTGTGGAGGGCGATCTTGAGAGCAAGGCAGAACTTCACCTCTTCAGGTCGAGGACCTCTTCCACCAACTTTCTCTCGATCTTGTCCAAGTTTTTATCAAGGAAAGATGTTGGATCGTTTCCCCCATGTCCAGGAAGTTTCCACCCCCGCAGATAGTTCTGGATTGCATGTGGGACCGTCACAAATCCTGGGGGTATGCGCCTCATTTCCTGGAATATAGCATCAAGAAACCTGTCGATCTCTAGCTCTGGCTGGGGGTGGTCTTGGAAAGGAGAGCTGGGGTTGACTTCTCGGGAGTGGTTGGTAGCTTCCTGCGTGGGGCTGGGGTTGGCTTCTCGGGAATGGTTGGTAGCTTCCTGCGTGGGGTTGGGGTTGGCTTCTCAGGAGTGGTTGGTAGCTTCCCGCGTTGCTTCTCTGGAGAGGGTGGTAGCTTCCTGCGTGGAACTGCGGTTGGCTCCTCTGGAGTGGTTAGTAGCTTCCTGCGTGGCTTCTTGGTTCTCAGCATAAATGGCATGGCTAATAATCCACTGCTGCAACAAGCCAAACTTCGAAGTACGTCCATAGCAGACGTGTGCACCTATCCAGTTGCGTTTCTCTAATATGAGGATTTTGATGGTATCACATGCTGGTCATCAATGTTCATGTTAACACCGCAGACGTGTGTACCTATCCACTTGCGTTTCTCTAATAGGGCGATTTTGATGGTATCATATGCTGGTGGGGGCCAGCCTGTGGGGCAGACATACTATATACAGACAGACAGACACCGACAGACCACTAAACAGACAGAACAGAACAGAACAGAACAGACAGACAGATGACTGACCGACTGACCGACTGACCGACTGACCGACCGACCGACCGACCAACAGACAGACAGACCTACTGATAACTGGCATATTGCGTCTAACAGATAACAACAGCGAGATAGTGTTTTAAGCGTTAGTTTAAGCCTTTAGCTATTTTTGTGTGCTTAGGCGCATCGCATATTTTTTCGGGACACAATCCCGAGTAAGAATGTGTAGAATTTATGTGCATAATTACTGTACAGCAAGAAAATGGCCGACCGTATCAAGCATATTGCCACATCAGCTGATGGCATTAGCCAGGCAATATAGAGAATTATAACAGATGAGAAGGAAAGAGAAGCGTTTAATAAGACATTAGGGCAGATTTCTGAAATAATCAGAACACCAGCCAAGAAGCAAAAGCTTCAGATGAAAATAATTCCATCTGCTGAAACTGTGTTTGAACAATGTGTCATCCACAAATCCGCACAAAGTTGGCTTATTATCAGCGAATGGAATTTGAAGGATGTGACATTAAATGGAATGTGTCATTGAATTTCAAAACACACTTTAATGGAATGACAACTCATGAAATAAAAGCTGAGCACTCTAAGATTCTTAACCAAGAAAAAACTCTTGAAAACGTTGATCTTGTAATTAAATATTACCGCGGGATGCTATATCTGTCTGCCTACAAATTTGCTGTCGAACTGGACACGACTTACTACAAAAACTGGTTTTATGAGGAGCTTGGTGTTGCATATGACATGATTTTATGTTACATAACAGTAACTTTACTGTTGTTAAAGTATCCGCGTTTACTAGTCTGTGGCCTATCATTTACCCAACATTTGAAGCACAATAAGCGGCTACAAGAGTGTCTACGTTGTGAGACCGAAGGATTAAAAGAAAATCTAGGCATAGCTATCAATATCAGCGTACAGGACAAACCTGTGGGCATTACGCCAAATGATGATGTAGTCATTCCTGTGAAGGCATTCGATCCTGATCCAGATATGATTTATTATGAACACTTTTATAAACCTTATCAGGAGCTAGATGATGATCAAGATGACTGCGAAGAATTCCACGCTTGGATTAACAATAAATTTTTGGGATACTGTACCCACCCACAGAAAATAATGAACTGGAGCAAAGTGTTTCCGTTGCAGTGAAAGATTTATCGCCCACCTCCTCCTGTAGCCCTTTGTTCTAACAGCCCACCTCCATCCTGTAGCCGCTGATTCGCGATCCACGGCTCCCGCCTAGGTCAGGTAAGTTATAAGGAGCTGCTGCACGTTATCACGGCTCTGTTCTAACAGCCCACCTCCCTCCTGTAGCCACTGATCCGCCATCTGCGGCTCCCACCACCCTCTGTTTTGACAGCCCTATATATCTACTACTGGTTCTCTGCCCACTGCAGGTACTTAGTTAGTTTATATTAAACTAATATGCATACATGCTCGGCCCCCGCGAGGCTTATTGCGTGAAGGAACTGCCTATTTTCTACATATATATAATCGGATAAGTCATTCTCTCTGGAGATATTTAATCAGCGCAGAGATAGTACAAGTCACCTATAAGTAAGGACGTCGGCATAAATTCGGCCACGTACCTTCCGCTATATAGGGACAGCACACAAACTAGCTGTGCCATTAAAAATATGGTGTAACAAGTAACTTAATCAAATAAAATGTACAGGAATACCACCGGCTACACAAAAAGTGTTCGGCGTTGACGGGATGCTCGCCCAGCCCCATTGGAACATTTTTGTATTACCCAATCGCCCGCGGTCCCCTCCCCGAACAGGAATCCCTGAGGAAACCTGACCAGCATCGTCGGGCCGACTTGTACCATGGATACGAATCGGAATCTGAGGAACGCGATGGACGGCGCAGCGACCGAGCTACACGTGCCCGAGATCACAGCATCTAAATTTCAAGGCAATGGTGATGTAAATGTTGAATATTCGTCTATTCGACTAAAATGCTTGCTGTCTTAAATACAGCTTCAAGTGTTATTTGCTCTGTCTGTGTGAAAGGTTTAAACGAGTTTAGCAAAAGCAAAAATGTTGTGAATGAGGTTTTGTCTCCGAGGAAAGATCTTCAACTTGCATGTGCATATGTAATATATAAATGATATATGAATGTACAAACAAGGTTTATTACTCTCAGGCCAGGAGCTCGTGACGGCAGATTTAACCACATTTCACCCAGAAAGTGTAACCCTTTAAAGCTACTTAGGATATCTAAGTCACCCACAAAAATGTGTTAGCTGATCCCCTGTTGGTGGGTGTGATCCGAGAAACCCCTTGAACAACCACTCCTGGAGTTGTATTTACCCCCATCTAATACATGGATAACACCTTCTCAAAACAAAGTATTATGGCAGTTGATTACTAAAATGGAAAAGTTTACATAATTTCAAGGGAGAAGATGGGTCAGAGACTCTACAAGAGCCCCAAAAGGGTTTTTATACCCCATACACTACATGGTTAAAATCTTGTCAAGATAAAGTAGCATGATAGTAGATTACGATAAAATTAAACTGACCACATTTCGGAGGGATGGGGGACAATGTGGTCAGACCGCCCTTAATGGGCCCTCTACAAAGAGTCCCAAATTGGGTTCATTTACCCCATAAAATACATGGACCAAACGGTGTCAAAACAAAGTACGATGGTGGTAGATTACTAAAAAATTAAACTGACACAATTTCGGAAGAGGGGGTGTGTGGGTTGGCGGGGCGATGTGGTCAGACCACCCTTAATGGGCCCTTTATAAAAAGCCAAAAAGGGGTTCATTTACCCCCATAAATGGACCAAACTTTGTCAAATTTAAGTAGCATGATGGTAGATCACAAAAAATAAAGCTGACAAAATTTATGAGCTCGAAGATGTGGTCAGACCGCCCTTAATGCGCTGCATACAAAGGTCACAACCCCGATAGGATAGTGGTGGCGGGTGTGTTAATTCATCCCATACACTACATGGCCCAAACCTTGTCAAACCACAGTAGTGCTATAGTGGATTATGAAAATGATAAAATCGTCGCTACTGTTAAATTCTCAATTGTTGCCACTTTCATCTGGTCATATTGGACTTCACCCACGTCTTCTGCTATATGCCAAAACAATGGCGTAAAATAACAAATCCTGCCACCATTGGCGACACTGATGGACAAACAGACAGTCCATGTGTAGCTGGACAGACAGACAGGCAGATATAGACAGATTGTCAGACGTATCACGTCAAGTCAGCTAAGCCAAAAATCTGTCAGTCATGTAGAAAGCCCTTTTTGTTGCCCAGTGCATGCATGTGTTCGGGTGCGCGGCGTGCATACGTGCGTGTGTGCGTGCGTGTGTGCGTGCGTGCGTGCGTGCGTGTGTGTGTGCGTGCGTGCGTGCGTGCGTGTGTGTGTATGTTTGCGTGCATGAATGTGTGTGGTATAACATACTTGCATCCATACAAACATATAGACAAGATGCTTGATCTACCCCTGCACGCCAAAGCATCTAGCGCCTAAAGGAGTCTGATTATTTCATTATGTCTGATGTAACCTTATTTCCAAAACGCCATATCTTGTTTTTATATAGGATCTTTTGTGCAAAAGTAAAAATGTGGCTGGGCCTTTAAGAAAATGGGTCCCATAAAGGTGGTCGCTCGTAGAGGTCGCATGAGGGAGGAGGAAGGATGAGGTATGCTAGCGTGGCCGAATTCTTCCAGGCGCGTATTTTTTTCTGTATGTGTGAGCGTATCTAAATAGAACGTGCCTTTATTCGCCTGTTTTTGTCAGTTCTCTGAAGTTTAATATTCGTTCTTTTAACTTTAATAATATTTACGTTTTGAGTGTAGATTTTAAAAGAATAATTTTGAAAATATTTTATTAACGAGAAGTAAATAAGTGTGTGACGCGTTAAAGACATTATGTGTTGTTTCCTTACAAAAAAGGCTGCTAATTTAAGCGATGGTGTTATCGAAGGTGAAAATGCGGTTAATGCGATTTTGCGGCAGATGCATGCCTCTGATGTCACTGGGTTAAACGTAGATCTAGCTGCATCAACTGATGAACATGATGACAGCCTTACATTTTTGGATACTATGTTTTATCATCCCAATGTTACAATTCCACAACGATGTGCATCTGATGAGCATAATGACATTGCATTACGTAATGTAAATTATAGCGATGACAACTCTGTACTCGTTCCTGATTACCGAGAAGTCATTCCGCATACGTATACCGGCGCACCGGTATTCAATTATCCATATCATTTTTATGATCATGGTGTAGATGTATTCCCGTGTATGCTGTTGATAGAGCAGGACATGTACGTAACTTAAATGTTACGGATGATAACACTGTAGATCTACCTACTCTTGACATCGAAGACTTAATTCCTGAACCATTTATTCCCGATAGGAGTACCGAGGCATCCTTTATTAATTATCCTCAGAATGTTATTGATTATGATGTAATCGTACCTACGCAACCTGCTTCTACCGATGATCTAGTCACTCATATAAGAACTGAACTATCTATTTCTCATATGAGTACCGTACCATCATCATCATCATCGTCATCATCATTTTTCAATTATCCTCATAATGTTTTTGATTATGACGTAATCGATCCTATGCATTCTGCTTCAACCGATGTTCATGATGGACATACACGCAACATAAATTTATTTGACGTGGCGCCAGTTCCTGATGGCATTGTGTCTTCTCCTAATGACCTATCTCTGGATTTAGCTCACCTTCCTAATGATTCTGCTTATTGCTGAGATGTAATCGTTCCTACTCAATGAACTCTTATTGACGCGCATGCAAAACATTCAATTTCGGTAGATGAATTTAGTCTCACCGCTGATGAAATCACTCATTGTATATCGGAGAATATAGCGCCTACCAAAGACCTTCTTAATTGTTATTTGCAACGCGTTCTCTGTGAGTACCCTCAAATCGGAGGCTCGGTATTTGATTATACTGACTATATATCTGTGGAGACTGTGCGCAAATATTGCAGTAAAAAGTATCATATCGAAGGTACTGAATATAAGGTATCTTTTAACAGATGGCCTATAGCTGATACGCCACTTACTCATTCCGAGTTCGTGTCTGGTGCCTTTCAATCTTTGCTTGATTTGTATAGCGAATATAGTAATATACATCCGAATGACCACGTCAGAATCGAGTTGATTCACCATTCTTTGGAAATGCCAATAGCCATGGATTTTAGGCTATGGAATGAAATTACACCTGCTGTAATTTTAGAATCAGTGAAAAAAGTCATTCAGTCAAACACTGATTGTAGGTTATCAGATGGTTTTGAATTTCACGTTTTTCGCATAGAGGACTACTACTCAGGTGGACAAAATGATACTCTCCTAGGTCCGACCGATGCTAGACATTTAAATTTATTAAATTTACACTCATATGATTTAGATGCATACATCCGTATTAAAAAATGTATTATACCCATTTGCGCTGATTATCCATTCTGTTTTGCGGCAGGAATATTTTTAGGAATAAAATTTATTGAGAAAATGAACAAACTAATCTCTACATATGAATGGCATAGTTTGATATATAATAAAACATATGTGACGCATATGGCTCGTGAGTATCATACAGCTTGCTGTATTCCTGAACGTGAAATTAATAGTACTAATTGGTATAAATTTCAAGAACATTTTCACAATCAATTTTCTATTCAAGTCTACTCAGAGCCAACACATGACCGCCTATTTGGTAGTGCTGTCTTGAGTTTACCATGTATCAATCTTATGCATTCAGATTGCGATAATCATATATCCTTGATCACTTCTATCGCTGTATTTTTTATGGTATTTACTCACTGTATGCAGTGTGGCTCATTATACGCAAATAATCACACATGCGCAGTGCGGTGTCGTAGTTGTCTGGCCCCTAATTCTGATAAAGGATCGTGTAATTCTACAGACGCTTCACATATCATAATGTGTAATGATTGTCATTGTAAGTTTTATAACCATCAATGTATGGCGAACCACCTCTCTAATGAGACCTGCGAAATCGTGAAGGTGTGCCCCACTATTTCATTCACATTCATAAAGATAACAATGAACACATTTGCGGTATGACAAAATGTCACGCGTGTAAAGCGAAGTGTGTCATTACTGAAAATCATATGTGTTATCATAAAATAATTGAAGAACCTATTTTTTCATTATCCCATGCACGCTCTATGCATAAGGATGTTGACATTTGTAGTTACAAAGATTTTCAAAAATACATTATTTACGATACAGAAAACATATTTATCACCTATCGACAGCAGAAATACTAATATTCTTGCAGAGCATAAAGTTAATCTCATGGTAGCCAACGTATGCTGCGATGCGTGCTTCGAGCAACCACTCAAAGATGATTGCTCTACATGTTAGCTGGCTGACACGTGTTAAGGCTCCGCGTGCTGGTAAACAAATCAAGAGAAAATATGTTTTCTCTGACTACTTGGTGATCGTGTACAACGCTCATGCCTATGATTCGCTATTACTTCTTCAATGCATTTGCAAAACCACTAACATACAGCTTAAACCTACAAATATAATCATGTGTGGCCATACAGTTCTCTTATTTGACATAGGCAATATACGTTTTATCGATTCCATTAACATTTGTCATCTTTCATTACGTAAGGTCGGCAATACTTTTAATCTTCCTGTTCGTAAGGGGACATTTCCCCATCAGCTCAACATGCCTCAGTATGGGGGCAAAGTAATACCCGTTCCCAAGAGAGAGATACTCGGTCCACAAAATATGAATACGAATGAATTGATTGAATTTGATTGTTGGTGCAATGAATAGATATCGAGACACGAGCACTACGATGTTGATAAAAAATCTCATCAAATATTTTAATGATGACGTAGCCATCTTACATTTAGCCATGTCTCGATTTAAGACTTTATTTTCTGAATCGACGGATGGACAAAATCCATTCATGACAGGGATAACGCTAGTGAGGGCATGTAATGCTGCCTATCATGCTTTATGGCTTCGACCTGACAGCATACAGACTGTACCCAATTTCTCACTAGGAGCAAAACGCACTTTTAGTGTGTTGGGTGTAGAATGGATGGAATGGTTCAGTCGATGTGAGGGTCACCAAATCATGCATGCGCTAAATGGGGGTGAACAGAAAATATGCGGTCATTATGTAGATGGAATTGATGCAACTGAAAATACCATTTTCAAGTTTCTTGGATATAAATTTCATGGGCATGAGTCTGATTGTTGCAGTGATAAGCGTGATATGACATAATCACCATATGGTGATCAGACATGTGAAGAAGCATATTCTGCACTTCAATACCATATTTCTTTATTTGAATCACATGGATATACAGTGAGAATTATGTGGGAATGTAACTTTAAGAAACAAGTCGCTGATTCCTGTGCACTAAATGATTTTATCAACGAATTGGACTTAGCCCAACCAATATTCCCACATGAAGCACTATTCGGTGGACATACGTCCGCAATTCATTTATTTATGGAAGCGGATGAGCATACCAAGCTCGAATATTTGGACTGTGTTTCCATGTGTCCATCAATGATGAAACAATATCGCTTTCCAGAAGGATCATATACGGCGATGAGGTGGTGTGATAAGACAGTGCATGACTTCTTTGGTCTTATTAAATGCAAAGTCCTTCCACCTCGCAATTTATACTTTCCCATGCTACCTGCTAGAATAAAATCATGGCTTATGTTTGTACTATGCACTGAATGCACAAAAAATGAACAATCTTCCACGTGCGAACATGTGGAAGAACAGCACAGTTTACATGGAACATGGGCTACTCCAGAGTTACAGCTAGCTATACACTACGGTTATGTCATTAAAAAAATGTATGAAGTTTGGCATTGTCACGAGTCAACGCAATATGAGCAGCATGGCTCCAATGGGTTATTTACAGAATACATTAACCGTTTTAAAAAAATTAAACAGGAAAGTAGTGGTTATCCTGATTGTGTCAGTAGTGAGAGTAAATAGGCGATTTATGTGGTTAACTATTATAAACATGAAGGAATACAGCTCGACCCATCAAAAATATCAAATAACCTGGGTTTGCGCTATGTTGCTAAATCTTGTTTGAATATTTTGTGGGGACGATTTTCTCTTCGTGCTCCTACTAAGAATAGCATGATATCATCATGTAAACGTCTTCTCTCCCTACTGAATGATAAAAGTAAAACTGTAGGTTCCATTACATTCATGAATGATAGTCTTCTATTGGCCTCCTATTCAGTCAATGATGAGTACATCGAGTCCCCATTAAATACCAACTGTATTCTTGCATCTTTCGTGACAGCTTATGGCCAAGTAAAATTTTACGAAGGCTTGTCCTTACTTGGATGTCATGTCACATATCATGATATAGATTCTGTGGTATTTAGTACCCATGAAAGTGAGCCGTCCATTGAAGAACGAAGTGGGTATCTAGGTTCTTGGATGAGTGAAATCCCCTCTGACTACGAGTTAACAAGTTTTTGCACACTCGGTCCAAAAACTGTAGTTTTGAAATGAAGCATCGTGATGATCCATCGATTGTTAAACAGGTATCGAAGGTTAAAGGTTTAACACTGGGTACTGATCAATCAAAACAAGTTAATTTTGATACAATGAAAAAATCCATCAATCAAATTATAAACGATTGTGAAACTATGGATAGTAATAGCGTACTACTAAGCTACCCATCTAAGATCACATGTGAGTCTCAATTTAGAATTCTTTCAGTCAATAGTGGTAAGATCTTCAGACCCGTCTTCAAAAAACTAATTTTGAAACTGGGTGATTCATCTTCAGTTCCATATGGTTCCACTACTGACGAATAAAAACTAGTGGTATCCTTGATCAGGTAGACATAAAAATAATGCACGCGATACATGCAGAAGGAGTGCATTTATCGCGCTATGTGATAGCGAATGTGTTGATTCGGTGTAACTACAATAAAGCTAAGATGAGCTTTTTGATTATGAGGAGCATGCAGTATGCTTTAAGTGGTGGTATAATTAATGCGCGAAGAATTATACTCATGTCTCAAATTAGCAAGGATTTATTAACTGAATATGGGATAGACATAGTATATTGCTTACGAGTATTATTGTTGCAAAGTTACGTTAATCGAAGTCTTTCTCATTCATAACTCACATGCATACGTTAACTTTACGTATGCTTAGTTACCACTCACATCATATTTCAGGTCTTATATTACGTTACCCGCAAAAATGTTTTGACTGTAAGTTGATGGCTGCTTAACCCGTCAAGAACATACGGACAGATAGTTTTCAAAATATTTTGCATATCCAGTGATAATACCCATTGACTTTAGTGTACTGTGGCTCTCAGTTGCGTAATGGTTAAAAGTTGGTTGCTTGCGTTATTGCTCATAAAGTGCACATTGAGCAGTAGACAGTGTGACATTGTTCGTCCTGTGTGTATATGTTCATTATTGTTTGAACAAATGCATGCCATACGTTCAAAGTGTGTCTATGTATGCCATTGTAACAGATGTGTACCTCTGTATGCCATTGTTTGAGGAAATTTCTGTGCGTCATTGTGTGTGTATGGTATTGTTCACCAGGTGGTGTTCAAGATGTGTGCGCTGTATGTTATATCTCTAACAAGTTATAAATGCCATAGATTCGTGTTATGATTATATGTTCTCCATAATGGCATCTGATCCTTGGTTTAAATATTTAAAGTGCTCAGCATTTTGGTGCGATCATGGTAATTCGCAAAAATCGCAAACAATCAGATTTGGTAAAATGTGATGCATTGAACTACGTCAGTTTCCCCCTGATGGCTATCCTACTAAATGCGGTTTAATTCTCACCATAGTAGCGTTTAAACAGTTGTTACAAATCATACCTGATCTTGAAGACGCGGTAAAACGTGCGCACAAAAAGAAGGTGTGCTATTTACATATTCGATGGACAATTCGGTTCACATTTCTATCTGCGACGATTTTCCATGTATTGACATATGCCACTTTTTCAGCTCTGACATAGAACCTCGTCCCACACATAGTGGTTTATACCTTAAAGACGACGAGTGGGAATTATTGAAAAAGAATGCATGTAATTTGCTGGCAGCATTACCTAACTTTTACGGGCGTCCTGATGAGAGTGGTGACACACTGTTTAGCGCAATGCCTCAGTGCTTTTACGGTGTGAAAAAATAAAGAGAACATGAGTGACATTCCATCCACGAGCGATTCCGCAGAGATGTCTAACCTCGTCTCGCTTACTTCGGAGGCTATATACCTCGATGATTTTTTTTAGCGATGATGATGAACTAAATCTCTCCTTTGATGAACCTGAGTATGATGCTGTCAAACTGTGTCAGTAGTGTAAAATTATGTGTCAGTCACACCATTATTGTCCTATGGATAATGTGCAAAAGATCAGCCAAAAATTATTCGCATTCATGCTGTGTGAGAAGATACAAACGATGGCTGTGCGAGATTGTTATGGATGTCTAGTAAAACATCAGAGTCAACATGAACATTCTTGTTTAGGTATTGATATAAACCTTAATCTAATTGACAGTTTTGAACTGTATAATGAGGCAGCATTATTAGAAATGGACGAAGCTGAATATTGTGCTCAACTAGCGATGCATCACGATATATACACCTGTGCAAAAGTTAAGCACCACCCTATTTTTACGCACATGCGAGGGTATATTAATGTGCTATGAAGAAAGCAATAGCATAAACATTTATGTACCCATCCATCTTAGTGCAAGAGGTAATAATGCAACTAGAGGAATGCTGATTATGATGGTGGGGAAACACTGTATGTTTTTGTTTGAACTTGAAAACGAGGCCTGAATATGGTTACGTTGACACAACTGACAACTATTGCCCTACAGTTGACACACGTGGCTAGATTGTCATTAATGGTGTCTGAAAACGAAGTTTAACATCTGTGCACGAGTTTGAGACTGTCATTATTAATACCGGGTATATCCACCTTGTGCCTGGATGACGGCCTGGACACGACGTCTCATGCTGGTCACCAACCGACTGATACGCCATTGTGGTATTCGTTGCCATTCAAGATGGAGTGCGTCTGTTAATTCCTGTAGGTTCTGCACAGGAGGATCCCTCCTTCTCACCATGTTTCCCAGAATGTCCCAGATATGCTCAATAGGGTTCATGTCAGGGCTCCTTGCTGGCCATGGTAGGGTTTCGATGGCATTCTGGCGGAGGTATTCATGCACAGCTCTAGCACGATGTGGTCGGGCGTTGTCATCCATGAATATAGGGTGGGTTCCAGGTACATGATTTACAAAATGAGGGACCACAACTCTATCCAGTATGGAATCTTGATATCTTTGTCCATTTAGTGTTCCAGGTACAGTCAACAGATCCAGCTTACAATCAAATGAGATGCACCCCCATATCATAACGGAACCTCCACCAAATGGAACTTCTTCCATGATGTTACGTTGGTCGTACGCCATGCGTCTGGACCTCCATACACGAGTTCGACCATCTGTGGCATGAGGCAGGAACCGACTTTCATCGGACCAGTGTACCCGTCTCCAGGATCTCATGTTCCAGTGTCTTCTTTCGTTGCACCACCTCAGACGCTCCTCTTTGTGGTGTGCAGTGAGGAGAGGACGTCTGACAGGTCTCCTAGCTTTCATGCCAGCAGCATACAGTCTCCTTTTGACGGTAGCCATTGACACTCTATTGCGCGTTTCCCATTGCTGGCTGAGCACTCTGCTGTTGGTGAATGGAGATCTCCTAACAAGGCGTACTAGGGCTCGATCATCACGGGCAGTAGTCTTCTTCGGTCTTCCAGATCTAGGCCTGTCCTTCACCTCGTTAGTTTGCCCATGTTTTGCAATCAAACGACTGATTACAGTATGGTTAATGTTCAGCTGTCTACCAATCTCTCTGCATGACATACCAGTGGTATGCATGCCTATGATTTGCCATTTCACACGATCACTTAACCTTCGTCTTGCCATAGCGGTTCACAATCAAGAGCTAATTCTCTCTGTACAAATAAACCACGGTCATGAACACAAAATTCCTAATCTTGTCGCCTAAATCTGTATGTAATGTTCTACACCTCAAACTGGACTTCTACATAACTGAACACGTGTGCTGTTTCCCGCCACGCACGGACATCAAGCGGCGTGAAGTCATGCATGCATGTGCATTTCGTACTTGGAATTATGTCAGCAAACGCGGGGACAAAAAGTATGGCAGCCTAGTTGTACCATCATGTTTCTACGTTCTATTGTTTTTGCTGGTGCTTAACTTTTGCACAGGTGTATATATGAACATCGTACTGAAGTGTACCACATGTGTATGACAGAATGGTATAGGTACATTGTGGATGAAATATATGAAAAACAGATGTTATCACCATAACTATAATTAATATTTTCCCTACGTGTGTATTAATGAAGTCACTGATTTCACGTTATATACTTGCAATAATGGTATCAATTAAAAAACATAATTAAGAAGATGGAACCTTATTTGTCTGGGTTTTTTAAATTTAAAATTAACCATTCTTTTTATGCATTAAAAGCTCGGCTAATTTTAAATAAAATCATGCCTTTAAAGGTTCCACCTACTTAATTGATTTTATATGCCTTTTAAAAGACACCACCTAATTAATTGTTTTATTTCGTCAATCGTAGCTTTGGAAAAATATGTTGTGACTTATTGTTTTTATTTCGTTAAATCGTATCTTTGTAACGATATGTGTCTTATTGTTGATGTCATTATTAATAAAAAGTTTTAAAATTGGATTTCGCTTGTTCTGTACTAGCACCTCACTCTCTCTCTCTCTCTCTCTCTCTCTCTCTCTATCTCTCTCTCTCTCTCTCTCTCTCTCTCTCTCTCTCTCTCTCTCTTTATCTATCGCTAGCGACTCGCCATTCCCTACCCCGCCTCCTCTGCACACGCTGGTATGCCTGCTTTTTCACTTGACTGCGGCACTTGTCATCACGAACCATTGATATTCTATTCTTTAGAGAAGAATGGGACAGGTGAAGGATTGATAGAGTAATGCTGACAAAGACTAGCACATTTCATTAGGAGTGCTCCGCATCCTTACAAAACACCATTATACGGTTTTGTTCAATTTCATGGTAAATATTCGCTGAATATTGCGTTTATTTCATAACTATTTAAAGATGTCATGGATTTGTTCTTATCCATCACGCAAGTATATGATGCCATAATCTATTCTCTCATAGGTCACTATATTTCATTCCAATGTCGCTCTTATGCGAATTGATGACGTCAAAATCTTCTATTATATATTTTTATTCATAGCATCTCTCCTAAAATATGAAGTGAGTATATGATGTCACAATGGTAAATATTCGCTGAATATTGCGTTTATTTCATAACTATTTAAAGATGTCATGGATTTGTTCTTATTCATCACGCAAGTATATGATGCCATAATCTATTCTCTCATACATTACTATATTTCATTCCAATACCGCTCTTATGCGAATTGATGACGTCAAAATCTTCTATTATATATTTTTATTCATAGCATTTCTCCTAAAATATGAAGCGAGTATATGATGTCACACTCATACACTTAAATGTTCATAGCATTTCCCCTAAGTTACGACATGAGTAGCTGACGTCACAATTACATACTTAATGTTCGCTATCCAGTAAGCATTGATAAAGTATTCACAGAAGAGTGACTACATATTACATCATAGAGTTATGTCACCATAGTGATGGTTCACGTGCGTTCTGTTTCAACTAAAGTATATATATATATATGAGCGTATGCCTCCTTAGTTGAATGTGGATGTACGCATGCCGACGCAATGGCAACATCTCTTGACTGCAATACGTCATTATGTCACCCATTTACTATGATTGTCTGCGGGCCAACACAGTGCAGTAAAACTGAGATGATAAAAGCTCTAATAAGAGATTCCTCAGCTATTACTCCCCCTCCTCGGAGGATTGTGTACTGGTACAGTGCGTGGCAAGATGGGTATAACGATTTAGCAAAAGAAGTTTAATTTAAAGACGGTGTGAATGTTGAACTAGACAGAAGTTGCAGAACATTGGTGGTACCCAACGATTTGATGAATAAATGCGATGACAATGTGACTGACATATTTACAAAACATTCTCACCATGAGAATTGTAGCGTCATATTTGTCACACAAAATCTGTTTCACAAGTCACGCAATCAGCGTGACTTATCAGTTAACTGCCACTACATGGTATTGTTTAAGAATCCACATGATGCATCCTCTATTCGTTCTTTATCAAATCAGATGTACCAATGCAATACAAAGTATTTGATTGAATCGTGTAAGGATGCAACACGCACACCTCACTTATATCTACTCATAGATTTGAAACAGACGACACCTGACAATATCAGACGACGTTCATCTGTTCACCCGAAGGAGGTCTGTTATGTTTACATACCTAAGAAAAATGGCACCACGTAAAATAGAACGTCATTTACCTATGCTTCAATATTTGGGTAAAGTAAAACCTAAGATCAAAAATGATGTAGTCAAAGTGTTCGAACGAATTGGTGGATGTACTATGCGAATCATGCCTAAACATATTACATGGGAATGTTCAACCCACTAAATCGTGATACAAGCAGCTGAGTAAATATAGAGGGAAAATGTGAATACTGACTAGTCTTGGAGTACTATATGCACGTAAAAGAAAATTGCTTCAAACAGGTGGATTTTTAGGAGCCTTATTACAAACAGTGGTCAGTACGCTAGCTCTATTAATTGGTAAACTGTTCACATGAAACGATGGAACATACACATAAAATGGCGCTAGTTCCTCAGGAATTAATAGGTAATTTAAATGAATAGAGTAAAATATCGTTGCTACAGACAGATCCATCGATACGTAAAGCTATTTGTCTCGACAACAAGATATCCAATATTTTAGCTAGACACAATCTGACTGAGAATGAAAAAGCAACATCATATTCGCAAGTATTGGATAGGTTTAGGCACTACTATCAGCAAACGCAAGGACAGCAATATCAACCACTACCTCTGCAACCCATAACTAGCTATGGAGCGCTGCCCACACAAATACGTGAATGTACGATGAGGGGGATACCGAAAACATACAAAACAAAAGCCAGTGGAGTAATTGATATTTTACCTTCGTTTCCTGAACGTTTTCACTTTAATGACATGGGCGAAGTGACTATAGCAGGTACGTTTTTCCCAAAAAAGCAATATACTCGACCTGATTACAAACATAGTAGCGCATGGGCATAAACGTCTTATGACTGCTTTGCATGATCAAGTGAAGGAAAAGTTTCTTAACCTGCTACGTGACCTAAACATACCACGTAGATATGTATGCCAAGAGAAAATGTTGAGACATATGTATAATGTAGCAGAAAAGGGTGATAGTGTCAGTGAGTATACGCCTTCACCCGTGAGTAAAAGAATACATAGAAAGAGTTCTCTAGTGGGCAGAGGGAAGAAAAATGGACATTCAACTGCAGTGTGGGTAAATTTAGGTAAGTAATGAATGATGCTAAATTGGCAAAAGTATATTTCGATCCGAAACATTTCGCATCTTTTGGTGGGAAAGAAAAGCTATATAATGCATTCAAAGGCAAAATACCATGTGACTATATCGATAAATGGCTAAAACATCAAGAAGTATATATGCTTCACAGACTGTGGAGAACAAAGTGTGACAGGCATAAAATAAGAGTTTCAGATGTCGATGAACTCTGGCAGGCGGATCTATGCTCGATGGGAATGCTGGCAAAAGAGAACTACAATGTGTTATATTTGCTATGCATAGTTGATGCCCTTTCAAAATACGCATAGGTGGAAAGTCTTTTTAGTAAAACGTCTTCTGCTGTCAAGAAAGGGTTAGAAACAATACTGCAGCATACTGAACGAAGCCCACACACTATTCAAACAGACGAAGGGGGTGAGTTCATAAACCATGTAATGAAGAAGTATTTGAAAGATAATGGAATACATTTCTACACTTCTCAAAATGAAACAAAAGCGGCACTGGCGGAGCATTTTCAATGCATGCTGAAGGGGCGAATATACAGATACATGATGCATAAGAATACACGAAAGCATATTGATGTATTATTACCTAGTTTAGTCTTTAAAATAAGACCACACATACCAGTGCTCCCATGGCTCCTTCGCAAGTTGACCATAGTACTGAGTTAATCGCATGGAGAAATAATATGATAAGAAGACAAAGAAGCACACCAAATCTAAAAACAGCCCTATTCAAGGCGACCATGTTAGAATATCGCAAGAAAAAATGCCATTTGAAAAAGCATAACGTGGGTAGTGGAGTCACGAATTGTTTAAGATACGTGAGGTACTTACAGACAAATATCCATACTTATATAAATTGGAAGCCTATGCAGGTGATCTGATTATTGGGTACTTTTTATCATGATGAGCTACAGCAAGAGATAGAAGAAAATGATAACGAGTATGTGGTGGAAAAAATACATAAAAGTAGAAAAAATAAGAAGGTACAACGTGAGTATCTCGTAAAGTGGCTAGGTTACCCAGCTAAGTTTAATATGTGGGTTGCTGAAATCAGTACCATACATCATTAACAATGGATGAATGTATAGAGAGAAGGTCAGATCAGAGCATGTGGTGAATGATGGGTTCGCGAGTACCAAAGGAAGAAATAGTATACCTAGCTCAAGTTATAATAATTTATATCATAACCATTACGTGTATCGTGAATCTGAGTATACACAATGGTCAATCAGGCCTATAGATATCACTTTTGAGTGGATGTCTAGGGTATATATTGCCTAGTCTGTGCATAAAGATGGACATACGTCATTCATCTCAGAATGAATGAGGATCAGTTTTACATAACCCTTCTGAGCAATAGTAGCATGCAGTTCTTCCCAGACAATAAGATATCAGAGTTTAAAACTCGTCTGCAAACTCCATTAACATTAGATGGTGAATGGGAAGTGGGCCTCTCGAGTGTACTATATCCGAGGAGTTGGCTTACTATTTCAAAGGAAAGTGTTGTACAACTATATGCATTTACTAAGAACAAGATAAAGAGGAAGAAGAAGAAAGGTAATGATGAAACAGAAGAAGAAATTCTCAAAGATGGCATTAGTGCAATGGAAATAGAAAAGGCAAAGACAATGCCTTATGCGCTAGTTTTAAAAGATGGTATCGGTAATCCCCATCCTGCAGAGCAGCGAAAACGGGTGCAAAATGATCAACTGGATGATCGGGGAAAACATGTGCAAAATGATTAAACAGATAATGGGAGAAAAAACGTACACGTAGAAGCAAATATCATTATGTGCAATTAGAAGCTCCATTTATCTGTGTGCCGAAAGCATACTAAGCAGTGAAAAATATGGTAGACTACCTAAATGGTCAAATAGAGAGCAAGGCAAGATTTAAACACAACCAATTTTTTTTCAATTTTTACTTGCATCACGCGAATCTCGTTTCTCTCACAGTTAAAGCTAATTAGGCTATACGATTAGGTGGAGAAGTAGCAAATGTAATCGGATTCAAAAGAGGAATTATACATATGGGACCTATAGACTTTAAAGAATCATTTCATTCGAATCGTGAGGGAGGGCCTACGATTGCGTATATATACTGTGACGTAGTCTCACACAGTGTGGTAGGAGATACTTATGCACCACTACTCAGAGTGATACCGGTTTCTAGTACAGATGGAGCGAAAGATATATGTCAGTGGACGTTTCCTGATATTCAATACCACACTGTGTCAAAGAACTGCATTGATACTATTGGAATACTTATAATGTACCATTCAAGGATGGAACATCACCGAGTGTACTCTGCCTGCATTTCAGACGACGTCAACGACAATGAGAGGGGCAATGAGAGGGAGAATGAGAGGTAGAATGAGCGTTCCAATGCTGGCGCATTACTACGCGAGTCAAGCGGACTATGGACATATTCCAGATTTTGTAGGTGCACGATACAAATCATGGCATGGACTCGGTAATATATTAGGTGGGCTATTACGTTCAGCAATACCTATCACAAAATATGTAGCTCAATCTTTAGGTAAACAAGCTCTTAGTGCAGGAATCGGACTAGCTGAGGATGTAATGGCTGGGAATAATGTTAAAACGCATTAAAATCGAGAGCACATGGTGCTGCCAGGTCTTTGATACCAGAAGCTGTAACAGCAGTGCAAGGTCGTTTAAGACTACCTCAACCTAAACGTAAAAAGAGGAATAATACAGGTAATGCTCAGTCAATGTGTGCGATACCAAAGACGAAGGGCCACAATAGACATCAGGGAAAACAAGCGGATATCTTTAATTAACAAAAAACGCATGGAACTTAGTCAAACATGTGAGTGCTCGAAGCGCGGATTAGACATTTTTCAGACATGTCCCATAGTGACAATATTGGAATCTGCAAAATGGGAACAGTTTCAGCCTGTATTGAGTTTATCAGATAGTGGTCTGATCGAGTTTTACATCAGTGGGTCTGCTGATAGATATTTAGATCTTATGCAATCTTATCTTTCAATTAAAGTTAACCTAGTAAAGCTGGATCAAAATGGTATTGAGAGGCCACTCGAGGCGAATGACATGATAGCACCTGCGAATAATCTTATGCATACAATGTTCTCTCAAGCCGACATTTTCTTGAATGGAAAACGTGTCAGTGACTCGAGCAAAAATTATGCTTAACGTTCATACTTCGAAACATTGCTTAATTATGGGAGTGATGCTGCATCCTCGCATCTACAACTTGTCGGATGGAAAATAGATGATGCTGGTGAATTTGATAATGTCACTGATACTAACTTAGGATTTCAAGCATGCAGAAAAATTATGGCTGAAAGTGAAACAGTACAATTAATGGGACGCATACACAACGATATGTTTCTGCAGGACCGATTCCTGCTCGGTTCCATAGATTTAAGAGTATGTCTACAGCGGAGTAAAGATGGCTTCGCCATTATGGTTGCAGAAGGAGTGATGCCTAAACTGAAAATATTGTCAGCTAACTTATTTGTACGCAAAGGTATTCCATCATCAGATCTGCTAGTGGTGCATGCGGTTAATCTGAGACAGAAGAGCACGAAATATCCTATTCGCAGGGTAGTGTGTAGAACTTTTCCAGTACCTAATGGTGTTGTGAGATAATATATTTATTGGACAGCTTCCTATTAGAGTATTATTCACTTTTGTACCGAATGATGCATATAATGGGGTGGTACAAAAAAATCTGTTCGAGTTTGATAACAATAACACTACCTACACTACATGTTATATAAATGGAGAAAAGGTTACAACAGCACCAATACGGCTTTCACTTAGTGACGACATTTACTCAGACGCTTACTTCTCTCTATTCAGTGGTACTGGGGCGTTATTCAAAGACTGCAGCCACCTGATAAATAAGGCACAGTTCAGACATGGAACCCGGCTGTTTGCATTGGATTTTACACCAGATCTAGCTGATTCAGAGCATCGCTACCCTACACGCACTGGTTCATTAAGAGTGGTCTTCCATTTTGCTCAGGCTCTTACCGCTACGACCAATGTAATTTGCTATGCTGAATTTGATAATACAGTAGCAATTGGATCAGACTTTAACGTATTAACAGATTATTACAAATATGTTGAATACATTTGAAATAGAGGATCTATTATTCAGTGCCAATAAAATGCGTGAACACTTTCTTGGCGTTTTTCCAATTGACAATGTGCCCATGCATATTAAATATCGCCCGTCTTCATTAGTAATACACACACATCCCAGTAATAAATCCAGGCAACATTGGGTTGTGGTTTATTACACTAGAAATGGAAATGCTGAATACTTTGATCCTTATGGAAGACGCCCTTCAGATGGAAGAATGATATCAAATGTGCAAAATGGCCACCAAGCGCATGTTTATTATTTCAACATTGAACGTGTTCAACCATCCTTGATGACTACTTGCGGATATTATTGCATATATTTCTTATATCATCATTCAAGAGGCATACAAATGAAGCACATATTATGGGCGCTAAGAAACAGAGACAAAAATGACGCCATAGTGAAATGTTTGACGCGCAGGATTATGAATAAACAGAGAAAAAAGATCATGCTTAATGTATAATTATTTTTCTACTAAGTTTTCTTTAAGAATATAATTATTGCAAATAAATGTCACTAATATTTATTTATTTATCATAAAAATGTATCGTCTTATACATGTCAATAAATAGATTTCTTTTTTGAAAGTTATTATTTCTTCGTGTTCCCTTATCCACCTCCTCTATCATCCCACCACCGCCATCGCCAATTATCGCCATTTTGATACACACCAATGGAAGAACAAATTTTAACATGAGTACATTCTGATAATGACTAACAAAAAATGTCACACTAGGTGCGCATGGCACCCCCACAATGATCAAATCGTATTCACGTGAATTATTGACTATGTCAAAACGTGGGATTTAACATCTGAATGAGGGAAATCATTTGACATGTTCTCATCCGTAATTGAATCATGCGTATTAATGTTGCTTTATCAAATCCAGTTTCTGGGAAAAAAGCAAATGCCAATCAAATGGGTATGGCGAGATGAAACGAATTTGTTACATGCAATTGTCTACATAGTTATGTTTTGAAATCCGATGATGTTAATTTTAAGTGGTGGAAAAAACCATGTGACCGTTTAGATTGGAAAGTTAGTTTTACTGACAGTTGACAGTGTTCATGTTTTAGCTATAAAAGTGAAATGTGCACTACTAGTAAGGCATTCATCTTTTTGAATTTGTGATGTAAAAAATGGTAAATAAATCTCAATTATGCGATCGGTGGTAAATGATTGGTTCTGTACTGATTAAGTGTGGATGTGTAGAATAGAACCAATATAACAAGGTATCGGTTCGGCAGCCATATTTTTTGGTAATGTGCGAAATCCAGAACCGATGGAGAGACAATCTAGTGGAACCAAATGAGCGTAATTACCATAAATGGGTGCACACGAAGTATCAACTTCGTGATGATTGCTGTGTGTGTATGCGGCATGTAAAAGAGAAAAACTACCAATTACAAAAATTGAGATAAAACAACATTTTCTACTAAGCAAATAAAAAATAAAAAATAGGCATCTTTTTTAAGGGGTGACTAAACCACCATCAACTTACTGTCAAATTATTTTCAAAATATTCACTATGTGCAGAGATATCGCACATTGAATTTAACAGCCCTGCAGCAGCAAAACAAGTAAGGAGCACTAGCATCCCGTATCCCTCCTCCTCCTTCCTCGTCCGACCTAAATGTCATTCGTCAGAATAAAGTGGGCCTATGTACGCCATTGTCATAAATAACACCATTCGCCCAATTTAATGACACAGCCCCCCCCCCCCCCCCCGTTACGCCATTGTCTATACAGATCTAGAGAATTTGATAAAATTAAGTGTACTGCTGTACGTCATTGTTACACACACAAAAATGTGTGCCCCTGTATGGCATTGCCTAAAATATTAGCGTGTAGCTGTACGCCATTGTTCTATAACAAAAGAATTACAATAGAACAATAACGTACAGCCACACACAGAACTAGTGTGCCCCTGTTCACAATTGTCTAAAATGCTCTAGAACAATGGCGTACACCCCCACACGTAACTACTGACACAATCAAAGATGTACATATGAAAGGAAGTATAAAATATTCGTAACCATGTGCTAGCGTAGATTTATAGATGCTCGCAAGTATTGGTCACGGTAATAAATGCACAGATAGAATAATAGAAAACATCTACATTCTAAGATTTTATAGATGTTTGCCAGCATTTGTCGTGGTCATAAACGTGTATATGTGCACGAAATGCATAATGCTGTGGCTGCGTAAGCCTGGTGTGGAAACAGTAAAACATCGCTGCCCGGATTGAACTAAACATGATAAAGTCCATACAATAAACTGACAAAAATATCCTTAAAGGATGGCGGAGGTGACGGACTGCACATACAGTATCCAAACGGACAACATGAGTCAGCTGCAATACCGACAGGCAAACACTGCACAAACTAGAGCTGAAATCGAAGCACTTGTCCACGCAGCTAATACCATCAGCAGAACAGCAGACCCTATTGCACAGATTGTCTTTTTATCTGATGCCCGCTCCGTCCTTGAGGCTATCACCAAAGGTAAGCTGCCACAACTTGAAGAAGCACTACAAACCATCAAATGCTTCGGATAGCATTGCAGTGGATCCCCTCACACTGTGGAGTCCAAGGAGATGAGGAAGCAGACAAGATGGCAAAGGTGGGTGCAGAAGAGAATCAGACAGAAAACATGGTTACGCATACAGAGATGAAGACTATCATCAAGTCACTCTATAGAGCACCTCAATCAGAAGATGCCTACCATCATCTCTCGAGGCCAGAGCAAGTGACCATTTTTCGTCTCAGAACTGGACATAACAGACTAAACCAACACATGTACAGGCGGTTCCACCTTACGACATCGCCCGCTTGTCCTTGTGGAGAAGCAGAACATACCACAGAGCACATACTTCAATGTTGCAGTACGTATCAGCTGCTGAGAGAAGAGATCTGGCCTTTGTCAACCTCCTTTCTTGAAAAGCTGTATGGGCCTGTGGAAGAACTGCAGAAACCCACAGATTTCATCTTGAGAACGTCTCTCCAAGTGTGATACCAGCGATCGAAAAGAAGAAGAAGAAGGATGGCACAGCCATTTGAGTAATATTAGCGCACTATCTAATGCATCTGAAGCGGAAACGTAATGTCGAGACAATATATTATGAGCTCTTAATCTCTGGTTATTGGAAAGCACAAAGAAATCATCAGTTACAGCCAATAACTAATGAGAAAGTGCAGTTAGAAGCTGCCATCCTAACATGAAAATGTCACATGATTGCAATGGCAGAAAATCAAATATGATTGCTATTTAGTAGCTGGAATACTAACCACACTACTGTTTGCTATGCTTCTAGTCAAATGCATGTCTGGAGCTCGAAGAAAGGGATACTCATTCCAATATACAAGAAGAAAGGAGATTGATCAGAAATAAATAAACCTGTACAATAATCATGTAATGAATAGATTCCCCTTTGCGCCAGAGAATTGAAATCTGTTTATATTTAATCAAGTTATAACCATCTCGGTTGGTGCTACAGTTATTAATAAATAATGCAAATAATTAAAGGATGAACAATTAAACCACCTTTTAAAGAACATGTTTTGTAAATTGAATGCGAGCCATGCTCATAACACGAGCCTGGCCAGGTCTTTCCTCTTGTTTTCACTACTGATATACAGGCAGATCTCGTATGATGAGGATGTGTTACAATTACATTATTGTGCAATACTGCCGTATACGAGAAACATGGTGACGATGGGCCATTGATTAGTTGAGCATTAATACCCATTGTCATGTTGAACCCAACAGGTACATGAGGATGATCATCACCAGAGTAGTATATATTAGCAGTTCTGAACCACCCTGACTCCTAAAGCCTGGTGGTCCAGAATCACGCCCCCACCATACAGATGAGAGAGACCCACCATGCCGCCAAGAGCCCACACAAAGGCTCCTATCCATAACATCAAAATCCAGTCAACAGCTTGGTAGGGTTTAAATTGTATCGTCAGCTAAGTAGAACTGATCAGTGATACCACCTAGAATGTCCTGCACCCCCCCCACCCACCTCCCACCAGCCAAACGAGAGAGACCCACCATGTCTCCAAGAGTCAACACCTAGGCTGCCGACGACATAACAAGTTTTCTGATACATGACCCTGTTATTCTGTCCAGACGTGGCCGGGACCGAGGCTGTTCATCGTGTTTATGAGACACCAGCATATATTCACACATACCACAGTTTACACCCCCAAGCCGGTCGCACTAAGCATTTGAACCACACCCATCAACTCAAACGGGTCCAAACTACATGTAGAGACAAGCATCGATGGTGATATACCAACCACACATTACATGTCTAGACATCCAGAGACGGGAAGCTTAATATCTATTATACTCATACTCAACGCAAACGGGTCCAAACTACCTTTTATAGATAGAAATCTAGCTGCATATTCATGAGATCAAGAGAGTATTTCGAAAATTGATCACGCTATTTTGGCTTGGCCTCAACAGCCCAGCCATGTATGCAGACGTATTGACAACCCAACCCAAGCTCCACGCCAGAAGTCCACAGCCACGGCTCAGAAGCCAACTCTGATTCCATGCTGGAAGCCCCACCGAGGTTCCTGAGAAGTCATACCAGCTCAACGCCGAAAGCCAACAGCCATGGCTGAGAAGCCCACTCCAGCTCCACATAAGAAGCCAATTCCGACTCCATGCAGGAAGCGAACTCCTGAAAAGCCACCCGAAATGGAGGGCTTCAAAGAAGATCAAGTTCCAGATTTTGTGAAGGCTTCATATGCCATTCAGAACCACTTACAGAGGTGGATTCACCCTGCGGATGATGAATACGATCATACGCTGTTCCTGGTACACAGCCATAGAAGAGATCCCCACTCTCTGGGTAACCCTGCATAAGGAGAAGAACGATATAGAAGAGGTCATTACATCCTCTGTTCTGGTCTAAGCCACAGGCCCTCCATAAGCCAATCGACATTGGCGTGGCTGTGAAGGGTGCCAATGCAAAGGTTCTGCAAGGCCTCAAGAACTACAGTTGCGAGAGGTCTGGTTGGACAATAGACCGACCAGGTTGATGCACTGTATCTCAACATCGCCAAATACCAGAATAAAGATGATCCTGTTTACGATGGTCTCCCCTGGTTGGTAAATATCCCACACACGAGCATGTAGGAAATATACCAACGTATGCACCCCTGGAACTGCCTCAACATCCATGGCATAGACTCACCAACCTCCACCAGATGGAGCATGTCAACCAGCTGAATGGGCTTGCAATTACTGTCTTCGGATATGATAAGGGGGTTTACCTTCTGCAGCTGAGCGAGGCTGACCTGAACATTCCAGGGACGAATTTGCTGCTTATCGAGAAGGGAGGCAAGATATACTTCACCTAGATCAAGACCCGTAATCGCCTGCTCCATGATCAGAGTCGATACAAAGGAGGAAACATTTCTGTGAGCGGTGGCTCCACTGTTATTCACGGGAGAACTTACCCAACACAAACCGGAGTGCAGATGAGTCAGTGACAGGCCAGTGCACATAAGGATGCATGCCTATGACAAGGAGATGCTGCAGTTTATCAGCTATCACAAGCAGCTCAAGGCGCCTTTCATAATCTAAGAACCAAGGTGGAGCGTCCAGAACCGAATCCGGCACAGAGCAGCACTCAGAAAATGCATGCTCCGCATGAGATCTGTGGCTTCTCCTATATCGTGATTTGCAGCGATGGTGTCAGTGAGCCACCAGTGATTTATCGAAGAGCAAATGCAACAAAGCAGTTCCTGGATCGGTTGGCGCAGGAAGACCAGAAGATAAATGCTGTACTCACTAACCCCATGCTATTGAGGGATGACCAGAGATGACTGGCAAGCTCATAGAACTGCAGTCAGGTGCCATGTCTGTGACAAACCCCTAGCTTGTGACGGACTCACTGACATCATCCGAGATCACTGCCACATCACTGGCCATTACCGGGGAGCAGCACACAATATCTGTAATCTCAGGTTGCGCCTCAACACAAAGA
This sequence comes from Chaetoderma sp. LZ-2023a, assembly GCA_034401795.1. Taxonomy (NCBI): domain Eukaryota; kingdom Metazoa; phylum Mollusca; class Caudofoveata; order Chaetodermatida; family Chaetodermatidae; genus Chaetoderma; species Chaetoderma sp. LZ-2023a. The sequence continues at coordinate 64,839,296 of CM067370.1, read as the reverse complement.
CCGCCACCATTCTGGTCCCGTTTCATAACCTACGAGGAGATGATTACCACCTCATCATGCAAGCCATCTCCCAGCTAGAGGGGCCGATCGACTGCATCCCCAACAACATGCAGAAGTACCTCCACAGCCTTTGGTTCATCGACTCGGCCCAATTCCTCTTAGCCCCACTTGATAATTTGGTAGCCAGTTCCATAGTCATCCTGCTCATCAAGCAGTATGAGACCACTGAGTGTGCACTTCTGCTCCGCAATGGTGTGTATTTGTAAGAGCATGTAGATGAGTCGGACAGGTTCAGTGAGATCCATCTACCACCAAAGACTGCCTTCTATAATAAGCGCACTTGTGATGATATATCTGACAGTGACTATAATCATGCACATGCTGTCTGGGCCAGATTCAGCTGCCGGACCATGGGAGACTAACACGAGCTCTACCCGCATACCTTTACCTTGCATACGTCTATTAGAACTTCCACTCAACATGCCTCCAGCATTGCAGCAATACCATCTGGACCCGACCAGTGCTACACTAGTTCAGGGTTGAGCTGGGATGCCCTGTTCATAAAGACAGGTGTAGACCTGGAGCTGTTAACTGACTATGGCATGCATCTCTTCGTGGAAAAAGGACTAATGCATGGTGTTGATGGTCAGCAAGCGCTCTGCCAAGGCAAACAACTCACTCATCCCTGGCCATAACCCACAACAGGCGACAAACCACATCATGTATCTGGATCCCAATAATTTCAACGGCTGGTCAATGAGCCATCAACTAGCAACTGAGGGTGGGGTGTGGTGAGGTTGGGGTGGAGTTGGGGTTTGAGTCGGTTGAGGCTGAGATCCTCGCTGAGGAGATTATGCAACACCCCACTGATGCTGAGAATGGCTACATTGTGGAGGTGGACCTCGAATATCCGCCAGAGCTGCATGACTAGCACAACAGCTACTCGCTAGTGCCTGAGTGGATGACCGTGAACAAAGAGTGGCTCTCTGAGTACCAGGTGGAAAGTCTAGTACCTAACTTGAGGGAGAAAGAGCACCACGTGTTGCAATATCACAACCTCAAGCTCTAATTGGGTCTGTGGATGGGGCTCAAGAAGATACACTGAGTTCTGCAGTTTGATCATTCACCGTGGGTGGAGCCTTACATCTGGCTCAACACAGAACTCCAACGTCAGGTCACCAGCGAGTTCGAGCAGGATCTCTACAACCTGATGGACAATGCTGTATTTGGTAAGACGATAGAGAACATGTGCAATTTGGGGAATGTCAAGCTGGTCTGATCCTCTGAGTAGGACAGGCTGAGATGTCTCATTGCGCAGCCCAACTATGCCTGTGCGAAGGTGTTTGATAACGGCCTCGCCACTCTCATTATGCACAAGACCAGTCTCCTGCTGAATCGGCCAATCTATGTGGGAATGTTCATCCTGGACATCTCAAAGCACCTCATGTTTGACTTGTACTACAACCAGCTGATGGCCACAGTATGACGGTTGTTGTGGGCTCTTGTACACGGATACTGACAGTCTCCTGCTGGAAGGTCGGAGAGAAGAAAGCTATGCCAACATGGCTGTGAGGCATGACTTCCACAACGTCAGCAACTACCCAGTAGAGCACCCGCTACACAACACTGCCATCACGAAGGTGCTAGGCAAAATGAAGGATGAGTGAGTGGGTGTACCAATCCAGGAGTTCATTGGTCGGTGGCCGAAGATGTACTCCATCAATCGATCAGATGAGCAGGAGATCTGCAATGCGAAGGCTATGAAGAAGATCATGGTCAAGAGGCAGATTCGCCATGAGCAGTATCCGGTTTCCCTCTCTAACTGAAATGTCTTCCATCATGGCATGAATATGTTGCCGAGTGAAGAACATCATATCTACATGGTCCACCAGAACAAGACCTCTCTCAGATGGAGACCAAGCGGTGGATCAGAGTGTCTATGGTTGCAGCTCCATTCGCACAAACTTTCACCTGGGGCCACCAGCCAAGTAATACAGTCTAGGCCGACCCACCGTCTCCACGTACCTGTCAAGTCTGTTGACGTCTAGCGACCAGTTACAGTATATTGCATATCTGCGCCAGCCGTCCATCTCACCAGGCTCATATAGATAGCAAACTATCGCCCGCTCTCCTGGAATGCCCTGCAATATATGAGCAGTCAATCGTCCCTGAATAGCTACAATGGGAGGCTGCCTAATCAGGTGAGTGACCTCAGCATTTGATTTCTCCACCACAGCAGGTAAGCCTCTCACCCATACTCTGTAGCGATCACCAGGAGCCGCCATCTCCTCCTGAGTGCATTGGTGTGGGACAGTCTCTCGACCAGGGTCCGGTTCCATCACTCGACGATTACTTGGACACGTTAATGATCAACTTCACCTCATCTAACCACTACACCATGTTTGCACACGAGGGCCACATTTCCCCTCCTTACCATCATCCACTTGCATCAACTCTAGAGGGGCTTTTGTGGATCCTCATAAACACTATGAAACCACAAACCTATATGTAAGTTATTCTGCAGCCTTGTAACCTGCTGGCTACATCAACGATGGTGAGGGCGTACTTGTAGGTCCGGCGACCTACATGATCATGCCGCAGGAACAGCGCATCTGCCTGGTAGACTCTGTTCGGGTCAGGTTCGTAGACGTGTGTACGTCTGATGTGGCGAACACGAGCCCTGTATATCTGCCACATGTCTGTCTTGAGAGCCACCGGCTGACACACTCCAGTGTGAAGTTGTGACCCTTGCAACGTGCAGCTTCGAGTAGCTGGTGAGCCTCGCGATAATAGCCATTGGGTATGTAATAGAGTGCCTCAAGGCTATCAGGACGACTGAGACAGTGGATGAACTCTCTGAGTTCATCACTGACGTAGATTCCTGTTCTGTCGCACACGAAAACTCTAGACTGATGAACATATGGCCGTCATTCATCTGACTATCACTGAAAGCCCGAGATTTGACAGTTACAGAAATAACGAACGCAATTTCTGAAGTGAGTCAATCTCGAAGAGACGTATGGCCTGTTGGCGACCTTTCAATGACGATTTTTCACATAGAAATGCCCAGAGGATCAGAGTGGAATAATAACCTGGCTTAAATATATTTCGATAATTTGGAGTTCGAAGCCACGTTGAACAAAAAGCTGTATCACTGTTAGGAATCTAGATGATATGTGTATGGCCCAATGAATAGGGATCAGGCTATGTTATCTCGATTCATCAGCATCGAAGGACGAGCATATGCAGATTAGAAATCGGACTAAAACGCTAGCTAGTGGCGGCTTAGGTGATAATCATCATCAATGGATGAAAGCACGAGCACTGCATGCTCAGCACGCTTAAGACTAATGTTCTTCACTTCCATGACTACATCACTAAAGCTCATAACAGTTGTCGTTTTGACTTGCATTTAGTGATGGACTGTCTCTTTTGAAACACAGAGCTTAAACCTTCCAACGTAATAATGAATGGTAATAAAGTGGTGTATTTGAATGTTGGCAACATTCATTTTAAGGACAGTCTAGCATGTCTTCCATTTCAACTATGTCAACTACCAGCAATATTCATGAGAAAAAAATAATTTAAAGGAATCACCAGTCCACGTGATTAATCACAATGGGATCGAGTGTATGTAATTGATGTATCTTGTACTGTTCTTGTTCTTTTCTGATATGTGTTTTATCAGGATCCTCAGGGTCACGAGGTAGAACTTTTATGATCTTGTAACTTAAATTTTGTCCACTGTGATTTGGCAGATTAAAGTGTTGTACTGTCCAGTTACACAAGTAGGGAAAGTGTAACCAGCCAGGAGAGTATAAAAGGAAGTGCCAAACCAGGTAACGGCATTCGGATTTCGATCCAACCTGATCAAGCGTCAGAAAAAGAAAGCAGCCAAGACCAGTTTCAAATTGCCAGAAATATTCAATCTACCTAGCGAGAAAGGATTTTTCCATATCTCCTAGACAGTAGTGTATACTTTGATGATGTCGGAGTGTACCCTGGGATTGACGCTTATGGTGTCGACAGTATGTCAGTGTCAGTGTGTAAAGAATTTGACGCATGGTATGATGCAGTGAAAGATGGTGTTTTCAAATTTAGGGATACCATAAAGCTTTACTGCAGGTCTGACATAGATACTCTATGGATGGCTAGCGATAAGTTTTGTGAAATATTCATCTGTGAAACTGGGATACCACCTTTCGTGTTATCTATAACGTTAGTGTCATTATGTAATAAGGTATTTAGGGCTAACAGCTTAAACGATCAGACCCTGCCTGCTATGGGGTACGTTAACCTATGTAACAAGAAACGTTACTCCATAGAAGCATGCAAGTGGCTAGGTTACCTGGCTCATTCTAAGAACGTGTTCATTAAACACCCTATAACTGGTGGTGAACCCGAAGTGTTTAACAGATCGCTGGATGGTTAATGCCCTGACATGGATGTGTACTTTGAGTGCTACGGATGCTATGTCTGCCTAGTAAGCATATTACTACCAAGTCATTTTTAGCCTGATTTAACTTTAGAGAAGTGTATCAGAAGACACTTTCTAAATCTAGCGAGCTTAGGCATATGGGTGTGAACGTAGTTGAAATGCTTATCATGCGCGATGCTCTCTATTGTAGCTGCACCAACACCATACATTTGCATCACCAGGCCCCAGCAGACGAGTGTATAGCATACGTGGATATCACTTCGCTGTATCATCACATGTGTAAGACTTGCGAGCACCCTCTAGGTGAACCAGAAGTAATTGTTAGAGATGTTAAAATGGTAGAGGAGTTAGGGTCTTACTTCAGCCTGATGAAGTGTATCTGTTTACCTCCTAAAGATTTATTATTTCCTGTTCTCCCATACAAATATAACGAACGTTTGTTCCTTCCATTGTGCAATAAATGCACTCACAATTTGCAGAGTACTGAATGTACTTATAGGGATAGTGAGCGCCCTCTACACAGTGTATGGACGTCTGTTGAGTTGGTGGAGGCTGTACATAGTGGGTACTGTGTCTTAGAGTTTATCGAGCTATGGCATTATGAAGAGCGCACTGATACACTTTTTAAGGGATACATCGATAACTTTTTGAAAATTAAATAAGAAGCATCTGGGTATCCCGAGGATGCTATCACCGATATGCAGAAAGATGCATATGTTCGGGAATATTTTGAACATGAAGGGATTAAATCATTCAAAATAAGGGCCTTAGAACCGTGGCAAAACAGGTGCTGAATACTTTGTGGGATTATTTCTCACTCAAACTCTACCCTAAGCACGAATATGTCAATTCCTATAGCGCCATGTTGAAGTTGCCGATGGATAGGACGATTTCGGTCAAAGATATCTGGGTATGCAATGACAGCACTCTGTTAATACGCTATCATGAGTTGAACCAATTCATGCAAGTGAATAATCATGCCAATGTTGTGATTGTTGCGTTTGTCATGAGTCATGCCAGGGTTCATTTGCTACAAAGTCTAGTAGCTGTAGGCCTGAGTTGCATTTATCATGACACAGATTCCATCGTGTATGTTCAGAAACGGGATAAAGCTCGCCTAATTCCTGTTTACCATGACAGACTCAGTTATTTCACAGATGAAATTCCTTCCCACAGTAAAATAACCGAGTTTGTCAGTACTGGTCCGAAGAGTCATGGTGTACAGACAGCTAGACAGACAGACGGGGGATATCAAGAATGTCTGCAAAAGTTACGGGTTAGCTTTAAATTACTGGAATAAGTGGTTGGGGTTTGATATTCTGTTAGCCAGTTTTGAGTAAGGATACTGAGAAATGTTTCGGATTTCCTTACAAAAATAACGGATAATCTTTAATGACTATTGTGCTCAACCATATAGCTTTCATGGCATCTGTAGCTCGTGGGGGTATGTGCTGGTCCATTCTCCTGCTCCGCTGCATTGTACTGCATGTACATGATGCATGGGAGGGCTGGTTAGCTACGGTTCTCGGGGTTATGGATCCAGTATCGCGAATCTCCGAAAAAGTACAAAGACCAACTTCTAGAGCCGGTGGAACGATAGTGTTCCGGTGGGGCCATGCGACCATTGCCACCGAGATTGAACCTCACCGTCTCGTCCCAACTATTTGTATCACTGGTATGATGGTCCATGACTCAATTTAGGAACCCAGACATTATAATTGAGAAAATATATACTATGCAAACAATGGTACTCGTGTGTTAGCACGAGAGAGAAGATATATCGTACATAGAACAAAATTGGTGTCTTGTTAATGTGGATTCGTCAGTGGTACCTCACAGATCCGTATAGATCCGTAAGGTATCCATGCAAGGGAGCGTCCTAACAAGCTCACTTATGTAGTTTAATATAAACCATTATACCCCTAACAAAAATATTATTGTTGTCAGAGGAAAGTGCCCTGCACAGGCCTCCGTCACAGGAAAATACCTTCAATGCCGAAATGGAGGAAGAGAGCTGGCAAAACGGGCCACTCCCTTGTTCAAACATGTGCTAAGTGTAGTGTGAGTCAACCTAGTGAAACTATAATTAATGTGATGCACGCTGTATTACGTGAAGATCGGGGTGGATGATTTCCGTAGAATTTAACACCATCATCTTATGTAAGTCCAAGATACTGTATTGGTAGATGCTTTTATTTATGTTGTCCTTCTGCTAAATCTTAAACCACTGGTTAGGTGTTAGATTTATTTCCTAGGTTTGGCCGCAAGTGGCAGGAATTTCTTCCTACCGTTTGACACATGAGCCTGACTGGCGAAGATGTTTGCTGTCCTTAAGGTCACCTTCTGGAGCATCTCGCTCAGAAAGGCAGCGAGCAGACATGTTATGGAGTAACAGCTTCAGAATCATATAACGATTCAGTTACATATCACGCCATAACCATATATAACATCACTATGACAAGTCAATATTACACAAGCAATTTGAAAAGCGCATTAAAGTTTTATGGTGGGGAGTAAGAGGCATATGTCCATCTCCAGCGACCTTCCCGTGAGGGCGTGGTGGTTTCCAAGACTGCACCCAGTTACTGTACGGAGTTAGATGGAGATCTGCATTCCATCTGTCACTCAGTGTGTTGGGGGCAAATCATTTCAAGATCTGGCTCCTGGGAACTACCGTTTGCCTGTCGTTAAGGTTAAGGTTCAGAATGCTCAGAAATATACTGCTGGCCAGTTAAAATAAATATCATTTTGCAATGCTTCCTACTTTGGCGGGGTTATCTATGCTAAATGGTATCCGAAGATACAGAGGATGTGTATGTGAAATCGACACATTCGTCTTCACCACTTGGAAACCCCAATAGTTTCCTAAGTCGGATCATGCCAACGTGGTGATGGGAGGTCCAGACAATTAATAAGCCTTGCGGCTGGACGAGCGTAGAAAGAGACAATCACTCAATATAATAAGAGGCCCTAAGGTTTCTGGCCAATTTTACACAATCTAGCAGGTGTGCAGTGTTACATATCCCCTACTTCCGGAAAAGCGTACACAAAATGTCTCATAAGGAGCGGTTGTCCCTAATTACCTTTAAACCTATCCTTTCGAGCTAGAATAGCCAAGTTTAGACGAGCACGTGTCAGTTCGTGTAATGATAACATGAATAGTGACCTCAGTGTAAATTTGATGCTGGGGGAAAAGTGATGCAGAGTTATTGTTGCTGTATAGTATAGCCTAGCGTACTGCGGTCCTAGTGTTTTATATAACATAAACAAAACAAGTAACTAGGATGGCTGCTGCCATATATAACTAACTATCACAGTATTGAGAATAAACCAGGTCATTGGACCTTGTGGTGCTTGATAGTCATAAGCACAAAAATAAGGATAATATTTACATATAAAGGACATAAACTATAAAATGCGGTCTCAGACGACCGGTCGGTACCTATTAGTCTTCATTACCTGTAAAGAAATGAATAAATACTAAATAAATACCGATTAGACTAAACTTTTCCTACCTTTCCTATCGCTTCATAATACTTTCCTGGCCAATTATAACATGGAATGATAATAATAAGAAAACAGCAGAATTTGGTTTGTGACACGAAAATGGCCTAATGCCTGGTCTTCCCTTGTGTCGAGTTTGAAGGGAAGATGAAGTTTCAGTGTGCGCTTTCCTCCTTTTATATTTTTTGGTGACATCACAAGGGGGCGGAGGACCACGCCCGAAAGTTTCAGAGTGACTCAGTCACTACATGTATGGTTTTAATTAACTTTCATCTCCTGGTGTCCGATTATATGTTCCCTTCATCAAGAGAAGGTAAATATATATATAGGAAGGTAGGATAGTCACTTACATCAACTCTCAGTGGAAAATCAGGTCTCCGATCAACGTTAAAATCTGGAACTCTTTATTCCTGTGGACGCTCACCTTTTAATTAGCGTGATGCGATTTTTCAAGTTGGATGCTTATAAACTCGCCTGCTCGAATTTCAGGCTGGAATGCCCTATGGGGTGTGGGAGAGCGTGATGCGTCTGCGGCCGTGACCCCGAATCACCACCTCTCGCCTCTTCCATCACATTGTGGTAGCGCCGTGGGAGAGCGGTTCTTTTGTTTATCGCCTTTGATCCAATTTACCGAAAAATAGAAGTGATTCTTGTTTTGAAAGCACGTGGTTGATCGGAAACTTAGGCAATTTATATATAGGTGGAGATTGATGCTGTTGACTGTACGTATTTGATGCGAAAAATAGAAACATATGTTTTCATTTCTCTGTTCCTTAGAACAGCGTCCCTTATATCTGTCTAAGTTTTGATGCTGCTTCATCAGCCCGCACGCTAATGATTTGCATACACGGTAGAACAGTTGTGTTCTTAATCAAAATTAGGACAGTATAGCTGTAGGTAATTTATTGTTTGGTTTAAACAGATCCCTGTCTTGCGGATTCCAAGTCTAACGGCTCCGCCAAGCTGGACTGTATTTTCCGGGTAGGCGGACTGCAAAGCATCCTCCTCTATGGGTAGGACTAGTCTCAACTCACCTAGATCAAACTTAATTATTACGGTAAAGCTCGGAAAGTGCGTGCCACAGGTTACAATTTGCAATACCATCGTATGGAGATTGAGAAACAGTCATCCTGAGTGTCTGTGTCTCCGTTATGTTGGTGAATTTGATTGATACACGTGGCTGCTTATCTATGGATGAATCTTGCACTGTCGAGAAGTGTGAAAGATTTTATTGCAGTTGGGGAGAGGCACTGCGGTGCTTGTGGTGTCAACTTTATCGGACATGATATATTTCACTCTGTAATGGCCGAGTGCTTTTTAAAATGGGACAGATGACCATGATGGGTGCTGTCGTACTTGAATCAGACCATTATCGAATTTCACTTTCTGTGCCTATCTCGTGCTAGCTACCGACGACAGACTGCAGTCATCTTGCTTTCTTAATAATGTTGGCTGTGTGTATGAGGATGTCTTTGTTTCCAAGGGGAAGGGGGGAATCCCTTGTAGCGCGTACTGTAGATGGCGGCGATGCTTTTCCTCCATACCATAAGATCAGTTTTTCCATATTACTAGATAAAGGGGTTCTTGCAGAAAATGTTGACTTATGCTGATGATGGTAGTGTTCTGTTGTAAGGAAGTCGAGGCTGCTGTATGATGTGGGCGTAATGTGCAGTGGGCAAATCCAGTTTCCCAAGCTGGGGAATGCCGATTCTGTTGCTGTTGCAAAAAGTCAGGTTGCGATGGGTCATGAACTCACCGCATTTGTGCGGTAGGGAATATTGCGGAAAAAGGTGTATTTAACTTTTTCTGTTAAAAAAGTTAGGTGCGTGCTATCTTTGTTGTTCATGGTGTTGAATGTCTCCGTTATACTTTCTGTATAATCGGGTCTGTATGTAGTGTTCATGTGACGAAGAATTGACGTATTCAGCCTTGAGGGCAAGTGTGTTCTGCATGCTCCTGGCCTTCAGTGTCTTGGTGTGATGTTCTTACTGTTCACGGGGGGGGGGGGGAGGGGGTAGGGAATTTGTGGTCGGGGATGTCCTGTGGATGGGGACGGACGGCTCCTGTTACACTATGGTTGGTACTCTGTCATAGTTTTTAAGGGCCGGGAATATTCAAGCCGAGAGTTTGCTGAACAGGCTGCTTCCTTGCCCACCACCAGTCGTGGGGGGGGGGGGGGGTGACTGTGGTGTGGGATGCCACCTCCTCTGGAACAGCTGACTCTCTCATATCTGAAGATTGACAGTCAACAGACGGCGAGTGGAGTGTGAAATGGAAATGTGTCCTGTGTGATGTCCGAGCTCGGCGCGGAGATTAGAGACATGTTGGAATGGGGGTGGTGTTGCTAATGGATTTGGTGCAACTTGGAGTGGGGGTGGTCTCGCGATTTCGGGATTTGGAGTGGGAGTGCACCGGGTTGTGCGGTTTTCCGTTACGTTCTCTGTAACAGGCCAAGCCCTCATCACGCCTCTTCATTTTCATGCTATTTATTATATGTTCCACCTCACAAGAAGCATGGCCCGGGGCAGCCTCAGCTTCTGCCTGTGGTAATTCTATAATTGGGGTAATAGCATGAAGTGGGTGCGAATGGGAAGAGGTCAGCGGAACAACCTTTTCCCGTCCTTCCCTTGGACAGCACAAACGAGAAAGTCTTCAGATATGACTTCCCAGATCGTGTAGACCCGCTCTGAGGAGGGAGAGGGTGATTACGTAGCTCGTCATCGTCCTCAGCGTTAGGCATATGTTCGCCAGACTCCTGGCTTGGTAGGAGAGGGGTCGAACTGGCACCGCGGTGCTCTGGACTAACGTTGTGACTACATGTTTCCATAGAGACATCTGTCTGGGTACCAGTGTTATGTGGAACGCCCAGTCCGAGCTCTGGCACTGGGTCGTCACTAACACAAGGTTTAAGTTGATTCAAGTGGATGACTGAGGTAAGGCCATCTGAGGCACGGATCTGGTAGGTCACGTCCGACTTCTTACCTACTACCACATAGGGGCCTTTCCACTGGTAACTCAGTTTACTCGGCACATTTGCAGAATGTCGCGAATCATGAACCCAACTATTTTTCCCACCTCATACATATCGCCATGCACACGTCTGTCATACCACATTTCTGACGCCGATGTGCAGTGGATAATGATTCTCTCACTAACTTATGGGCCTGTTCTATCCTTTGCGGTATGAGCTCTACATAGAGAGATGGTGAATCTTTCTCTCCTGGAATCCTGGACATGGCCAGGTCCAAGGGTAAGGCTAATTCACGACCTAACATTAACTGAGCAGGGGTATAACCAGTGCTGGAATGTGTCGAAGTGCGTTATGCCATGACACATATGGGTGTCATAAATCCCAATCACGGCAATCAAGGTGTGTTTCCTTAGTCAACATCTCAGCCAGTGTTCGGTTGAACCCCTCTACCATCCCATCGCTTCATGGATGATAGGGCGTGATACGAGTTTTGACTATATGAAACAATTTGCAGAGCTCGGAAATCAGCCAGCTCTCAAAATTACTTCCTTGGTTGGAGTGCAGTTTGTAGGGCATACCGATGTGGCGGAACACATTGCTAGTCAGGACCTCCGCTACTGTGGATGCCTCTTGGTCTGGCAAAGCAAATGCTTCTACCCACTTTGTAATATAATCTTGTAATACAAGGATGTACCTGTTTCCTTCATCCATCGTATTCAAGGGTCCAAGCACATCAATAGCCACTCGCTACCATGGTGCACCAACAATTTAAACTTGTAATGGTGCGTAATGGTGTTGGCCAACAGCGCGTCTTTGGTATGGGACACATTTGGCGACCCATGCCTTTACACTATTGTGTATCCCGATCCAGTGGAATCTCTGTTTGATGTGATCTGCGGTACGCTCTATGGCTAAATGTCCAGCGTTGTCATGCAGTTGCTGAAGTGTAATAACATGATAATGTTCAGAAATCACTATCCAGTTATTAATGTAGAGGACGCCACCTTGTATATGACATTCTCCAAAACCTTTGATAGTAATATTTAGCCATTGCGGAAAGTGAGGTAACAGATTCCTTAGGAGGACGTACCCCCTCCTGGATCCACGCATATATATTCCGTATTTGCGCATATGTTGCTTGTTCATGAGCGACTGTCTCTGGATCCCACTCTGCGCACCACAGTTTGTGGAACACGGGTGATGGCTGCGTTGTATGTGCCATGGTCGTGGCCACTTCTTGTTCATCCTCGAGCCCAAATCTGCTCACGGCATCAGCATGTCCATGCAGCTTGCCGGGTCTATGAACAACATTGAAGTTAAAGGCCTGCAGGGAGTCCTGCCACCTCGCTAACTGGCCTTCTGGATTTTATAGGTTTCTGAGCCAGCATAGTGAGTCAGGATCTGTACGGAGTGTAAATGGGCGCCCATACAGGAAGTGCTTGCACTATTTGACAAAATACACTGCAGCTAACAATTCCCTCTTAGTGGTCGCATACGGTTTCTCTGTCTTATTTATACTACGTGACCCATAACCCAGTACCTGCTCTGTTCGATTTTCTGTGACCTGAGATAGAACTGCACCTTTTGCATAAGCAGATGTATCAGTGTCTAAGACGAAATCGAGGTTAGGGTTAGGATGAGCAAGAATTTGTGCGGTTGTCAAATGTTCTTTCAGCGCCCTGAAGAAACCTTCACACTCACTCGTCCACTCGAATGGTCGATCTTTCTCGGTGATCTGGAATAATGGGGATGCAATCTCACTAAAGTGATGGATGTATCGACGATAGTACTAGGGCAGAGACCGAGGAAACTCTGGGTGTCAGTGACTGAAGTGGTGGTTTACCACTCTGCTACTGTTTTGGTTTTTGAAGGTTGAGTAGCTACTCCATCGGTGGATATGACGTGTCCCAGGAACTCGACGCTCTGTCTGAAAAGATGGTACTTCTTGGATTTGAGCTTGAGGCTGGCGGCATGAAACCGCATTAGGACCTTGTCCAAGTTGGACAGGGTCTGCTCAAACAAAGAGTCAAAGACGATTACGTCGTAGATGTAACAGAGGCAGATTTCCCATTGTAGATTAGAGTACCTCCTCAATGAGTCGTTCGAACGTTCCATGAGCTTTGCACAGGCATAGGGCATCTTGCGGAATTGGGAAAGACCATCTCTACATATGAATGCAGTCTTTTCCCCGTCAGCCTCATCCATGGCTACCTGTCAGTACCCACTAGCTAAGTCAAGGGTACAAAATCACTTGGCTCCGGACAAGGAATCTAAGGCCTGATCTATCCTGGGAAGCGGATAGGCATCTTTGAAGCTAAGATCATTAAGGCGGCGGTAGTCTATACAAAACTGCAAAGATCCGTCCTTCTTGCCTGCTAGTACAATGGGACTGGCCAAGGGGGATGCCGAGAGCTCTATGATGCCTGTCCCCATCATATCATTTACCTGTTGATGTGCCTCCGCCTCCTTGTGAATGGGAAGACATCATACTGGTTGTTGAATGGGTTGATTATTTCCGGTTTCGATGGAGTGTCACACGAGGTGAGTTTCTCCCAGATCCATGTCTCTGCGCTGAAAAACTGTCATGATACTTATGTAATAATCATTGTACGTCACGTTTGTGAGATTGAGTTAAACCAACTGTGGTGCACAAATAAAGGTCATGCAGATGTTCCGGTAAATCATCTTCAGAAGTTGTTGCTGGTGTAGGTGCAGTAGGGGGTGTCTCCAGTGATATCATATCCACCAGATGACCACAACGATCTCCCAGTACTAGTGTTATTGGGTCCGCTGTGCCATTGAATACTCTAAATGATATATGATCCTTGTTGGTGGTGTCCACGTTCATTCTGGACGTGTGCATTGTGAGGCGATCATGTAATTGTGGTCGGGTTCCAGCATGGCTGTGTGTGTGTTGCTTCCTAACTGTGGTCCGGTGGCCCATAATAGTTCCTCTTGTCCTTGCTCAACTGTGGCCGTAGATGTCAAAATCACTGCACACGTGTCGTACAGTGATGATTCTGGTCCAAGGGGTATGCGTCGGCCATGTATGTCTAATTCCTATTGTCTGCAGTGCATGATAGTTTCGCTGGCACTGAGGAAGTCAGAACCTAGCAGGGCATCGTTTTGAATAGAGGCAATTATAACTTGCTGTATGAATTGCATTTCTTCTATCTGTATCACGAGGTTACCGTACCAGCCACAGGAACATCGGCTCCAGTAGCTATTTGTAAAAATATGTTTGTAGGCCTAAGGGGTGGCTTTTATGAGGTGGGATGCTCTCATACAAGTGCTTGTTAAAACGGTGATGGAAGCTCCAGTGTCTACGGTGGCACTGGTCGAAACGCCAGTAAACAGGCAAGCACACTTGTATATTACTTTGCGGTGTGCTTGTGGAAGAGTTGCCAGTGATACTGCCTGAGGGATTTCTTTTGGTGCAGTATCATCCTGTATATAGTCCATATGCTTTTGGATAGCTTCCGTGAGTGCAATCGGTGGCTGAGTGAGGAAGGGACCAATTCGTCGTCGCTGTTTCTGTGACTACTTAGGCGATGACGGAACTGCGGGTAGCAATGGTGGTGTTGTTGATACTGGTGTACTGTACTGTGCTTTGTGTAGACAGGACTGATGCGGGTGTGGATAAGGGCCAGCTCTGTTAACCACTTTTGACAATGCATCATGGGATGTTTAGTAGATGCACAAAAGAAGCAGTGACGGCACTGCATTTTGCCATACTTTAGATGATGCTTCTTCTTGCAGATCCATGATGCTGAATGCTGATCGCTGTCCATGTCACTGTTACTGATGCTAGATGCGATGGGTAATGCTGTTAGAACATGTGAGTTGCATATCACCAAGGGGCACCGTGTGTTAAGTACATTGGTGCCTGGTCATGATGCTTGTATGAACGTTGTTTCAGGAGAGGTGTTAGAACCAACCACTGCCGTTTTACATAGGGAAGAAGATTTGTGAGAGGCGGAGGTTGCAGGGTCACAACCTCTCACAGAGGGAGATGTTGGCGGTGAAGCAGATGCAGTGTGCATGGTTTGCACTGACTTAGGTGAAGCCGGGTGGATGTGGTTGTGTACCGTTGCATAAGTAGTATTTTGCGCTGTAGTGTTCGCCACCTGACGTTATTGTCTGGAGGCTGTAGTTGAGCCGGGTTGTGAGAGTGGGCACCGAAGTGGCTTGTAGCTGGCCGTGTAGACGACTGTGTGGCGACAGTGGTACTGAGCGTGGTGACTAAATTAGTGAGTGCGGAGATATGTTTAGTTATCTCTTCCAACCTATCGTGCATGTGTTGTCTATTGTTGTTGTTGTGCTGGTTTCCGCACCCGGGGGCGTTGTTGTGGCCTCCTCGATGGGGATGGCCATACCCTCTTCCTTTAGGTGCATGATTATAACTGGTGGGGTATTCTGAATGTGTGGTGTGTGGGTCTGTTGCTGATGCGGATGCGGGTGCAGATGTGGTGTCGGCCACGATTAGGAGGTGTGCATCGTTTACCTCATTAATTGGATGCAGTTGACGGCGATTGGCTTTTTCCCGCTCCAAGAAATTCTTGATTCTGACTGCAGTTGCGGTTAATGACTGTAAATTGTTATGCTCGATCAGAAATAGTTTTTCATTTAGGGTGGGGTCACCGCTCAACGCGTCGATGACGGTATCAAGATGAAGATGCGTAACTCCCTCATGATTGGTGCTGGGTATGCGGATACGACTTGCTAACTCAGGCAAGGTCTCCTCAGATCAAGGCAAGGTCTCCCCAGATCATCTATGCAAGTTTTTAAGCAGAAGACGACTCGTTTCTCCAAGGGCGGTGTCTCCGAATCTTTCCGACAGTGCGTTTTCCAGCTCCATGTATGTTGACGTGGAGTCTGACCCCAAATCTGCCAGGACTTGTAATGCTTTGCCCAACAGCTTTGCAACCAGATACTCTCTCATTTGTTAATCCTTCCAGTGGTTTGTGTGGCTAATGATCTCGAACTGCCACTTGTAATTGGCCCAGTCACTCTCCCCACTGAATTCGATGGGGAGAAAGACTCGGCCATGGCCATGATACGGTACTATAGGCGCGAATCTGGGTGGCAGTGCTGGGGAGAATGGTGGAAACGTGGATGCTGGTCTGCGTGTTGGTGGTGGTGGTGTTGGTGGTTGTTCCCGTTGTTGATCTCGCTGATATCGCGTCTGTGAAGGTGATTCCCGACGATAATGTTGTGCACGATATGTTGGTTTCACCGAATACCACCCTGATGCGGGTCTATAGACAAGTGTAGGTCTATAGACTAGTGGAGGCATTCCGTGTATGTGATGCGAATGTTCCGTAGGTCGCTGTGACAGGCGTTCTTCATATGGAGATGGTCCAGGAGATTGACGGGTGTGGTGTATGCCATGTGATGTTGTTTTTCTTCTGGTATAATATTGAAAAGGATGTTCTGCATCCCCCAGTTTGTGTCACGGTACAGATGGATAATAAGGCGACCACGTTCTGATAAGAGGAGATGCGGGACATGGTGCATGAGGGGCAGGCTATTGTTCACCTTCTGATGATATGGATGAACGTCATGGTCGTGAAGAATTGGTGTGCCCCTGTAGGGGTCTTTGTCATGGTCGACCGCAATCTGGCAAAGGTGTTGGGTGCCTATCGCAGATATCTGACAATGTGATATATTGAGTACTCGCCTGCGAGGCATTGCAGAATGTCACCTTTCTGGCAGTCAGTGAGCACGCGTGTAGTTCTCCCGTCATATGATGCTACTTCCATATCACAAGACTGTTGTTCGTCGAATGAAGGAAACCGAAATGCGTGTGTGTTGAGGGTTGGGGTGGGTTCACTTCTCGTTCAGGCCCCACATCGGGCACCACTTGTAGCTCACTGGGTTACACACTGGTCCATTCTGCTGCTCCACTCTGTTGCATCACATGTACAGGATGCGTGGGAGAGCTGGTTAGCCACGGTTTTCGGGGTTACGGATCCAGTATCACGAATCTCCGAAAAGTACAAAGACCGACTTCTAGAGCTGGTGGAACGATAAAGTTACAGTGTGGCCGTGCGACCATTGCCACCGAGATTGAACCTCACCGTCTCGTCCCAACTATTTGTATCACCGGTATGATGGTCCATGACTCAATTTAGGTGCCCGGACATGATAATTTAGAAATATATATACTATACAAACAATGGTACTCGTTTGTTAGCACGAGAGAAAAGACATAGAGTACAGAGAACCAAGTTGGTGTCTTGTTAACGTGGATTCGTCAGAGGTACCTCACCGCTCCGTATATATCCGTGAGGTATCCCTACAAGGAAGCGTCCTAACGAGGTCACTTATTTAGTTTAATATAAACCATTATACCCCTAACATATTGTTGGTGCAAGACAAAAATGCCTCGCGCGGGCCTCCGTCACATGAAAATGCCTTCAACGCCAAAGCGGAGGAAGAGAGCTGACAAAAATGGCCACCCTCTTGTTCAAACATATGCTAAATGTAGTGTGATTCAACCTAGTGAAATTATAATTAATGTGAAGATTATGTGAAGATGGGTGAATGATTTCCGTAGAATTCAACACCGTCATCTTATGTAAGTCCAAGATACTGTATTGGTAGTTGCCACTTTTATTTATGCGGTCCTTCTGCTAAATCTCAAACTACTGTATAGGTGTTAGATTTATTTCCTAGGTTTGGTCGCAAGTGGCAGGAATTTCCACCTATCGTATGATACATGAGCCTGACTGGCGAAGATGCTTGGTGTCCCTAATGTCACCTTCCGGAGCATCTCCCTCAGAAAGGCAGCGAGCAGACATGTTATGGAGTGACAGCTTCAGAATCATATTCGAATCCGGTTACATATCACACCGCAACCATATATAACATCACTAGGACAAGTCAATATTACACAAGCAATTTGAAAAGCGCATAAAAGTTTAATGGTGGGGAGTGAGAGGCAGATATCGATCTCCAGCGACCTTCCCGTGAGGGCGTGGTGGGTTCCAAGACTGCACCCAGTCACTGTACAGAGTTAGATGGAGATCTGCATTCCATCTGTCACTCAGTGTGTTGGGGGCAGATCACTTAAAGATCTGGCTCCAGGGAACTGACGTTTGCCTGTCGTTAGCGTTAAGTTTCAGAATGCCCAGAGACGCACTACTGGCCAGTTAAAATAAATATCTTTTCACAGTGCTTCCTACTTTGGCGAGGTTATCTATGCTAACTGGTATGAGGTGTATGTGAAATTGACACTTTGGTCTTCACTTGAAAACCCCAATAGGTTCCTAAATCGGAGCATGCCAACGTGTCGATGGGAGTTCCAGACAATTAATAAGCCTTGCGGCTGGAGGAGCGTAGAAAGAGACACTCACTCAATATAATAAGAGGCCCTAAAGTATCTGGCCAATTTTACACAATCTAGCCGATGTGCAGTGTTACATATTCGCTACATCCGGAAAAGAGGCTTACACAAATGTCTCCTAAGAAGCGGTTGTCCCCAACTACCTTTAAACGTATCCTATCGAGCTAGAATAGCCAGGTTTAGTCGATCATGTGTCAGGTTCGCGTAATGAGAACATGAACAGTGACCTCAGTGTAAAATTGATGCTGGGGGGAAAGTGATGCAGATTTATTGTTGCTGTATAGTATAGCCTAGCATACTGCGGTCCTAATGTTTTATATAACATAAACAAAACAAGTAACTAGGATGGTTGCTGCCATATACAAATAACAATCTCAGTATTGAGAATAAACCAGGTCATAAGACCCTGCGGTGCTTGATAGTCATAAGTACGAAAATAACGATAATATTTACATATAAAGATATAAACTATAGAATGCGGTCTCAGACGACCGGTCGGTACCTATTAGTCGTCATTACCTGTAAAGCAATGAATAAATACAATACCTAAATAAGTACCTATTAGTCATCGGAGCGTAGAAAGTTAATAAATTACTGTAGATGCTGCGTCATAGATGAGGAACGTGAGATGGCACGATTCTGGAGTTGCTGGGAAATCGCTGCAGGCAAACTGTTGATGCGGCTCACTCCCAAAGAGGGTGAAGAAGAACGACTGTAGTCAGATGTCCACTAGATAGTCATAATAGCTAATACAAATAATTAAGCAGATTGTTGAAAATGTCCGTACTGTAGCGGAAGTTGGGAAGTTTCCCGTAACATGAACGGCTACATTGGAATTTATAATTAAACAATGCATGTACATTCCATAGCTCTTGCGGAATACCAGGCAGAGTCCCACCAGACTGTGGCCTAAAAGTCAATTAACACAGGACATACCGCGCGGCAGTTTGATTACCACTTTTGCGTGGTTCGGCAGATCTGACGAGTTGTCCACCAAGATTCACCACTCGTTCTACATACTGGAGAAATTGCATCGGGGGGGGGGGGGGGGGAGCCGCGAGGCCCATCTGCGAGAAGGCTCCTCTGAAGTGTTGGAAGTGAGGGACTCTTTTATTTAATTCGTTGCCTCAAGATGGCCTTTTGCGAGCTTACAAAATCTAGATACGGATGTTCGATTGTGGGCCAGAGACTAAGAACTGAAATCCGAGAGGCACTGCAGCGGCTAATAGGGAGCCACAGTCAATAAGCAGTTGCCCACATCTTGCACTGCTCTGGCCACACAACCTGCCACTTGTTCTCTCACGCCGAAGCGTGGTCTCGATTCTTGATTTTTCGCTCGTTTTATACTACTCGTGACGTCATAGGCAGGGAGCCCATCCAATCAGCGGGCGATCTGTAGTCAATCAGCGTGCAGATAGAAAGGGTGGGGCGCGATCACGTCTTCCCCATTCATTTAGTATATACACGGGTTTACGACATAATATTTTGAAAATAATTTCAATGAGATAAATTAGAATAACTCGGCCATTTCTAGTCCGATTTTAAAAAGGTAAATAATTTTGAAATCCTCGTCTCATTCTGGTCCTGATACGTACCAAGAACGACGAGAACAGTTACATTTAAAAGGGTTACGTGCACCAACCCGGTACACTTTAGTATGCATTCTCTCCCAACGCTGACACGTGTTGTCAGGGAAACTCTGAAGCGCGCATATGCGCGCTACGCTATCTCACGGACTTAGACGTTCTACAGAAACCTCTCCCATATGGCTTTATACACGCGTACTATCCTACTCAGGGGAGGGGGCGTGCTTAGAACGTACCCGGCTGAGCTGTGACGGTCCGTACCCATCTGGCCGATCCGCGCTACACATCCCTAGGATCTAATTTTACGATAGTGGGGGTGGGAATGTTGATTGTGGGCGGATTGGTGGAGCATGCGGTGTCGTGCATAACCGTGGGTGCGTTGCGGAGTTTGACGGTGAGTGAATGGGAAGATGTGTGGCGTAGGGGAAACGGTTGGTTGGTTGAGATGCCACTTTTCTATGGTGCATAATACGCTAACCTGTAAGGTAGAAGATTACTAGCATACCGTTCATTTAGGGGGTGGGGTGGGGGTGGGGTGTAAGTAATCTTCTGCTTTATTATTATCAGTTAGAAATGTGCGGAGGGCGATACGGAGTTATAGGTCGGGAAAGAGCCCAGCTCGACTATATTCTGTTATATTCACTCTTTGTACCGGTTTTTAATAATTATTAACACCTATTTAAAATATACCCTGCACACCCTCCCACACATTGAAATAATATCTTTCCAAACTCTACCTCTGTAAAAGAAATCCCTGACCTATCTTTACGCCCAACCTCTTAGGGGTTCAGTATCGCAATTTATTTAAATACTCCCTCCGGAATCAGTTTCACGTAATGCCCAAGTCACATCATTCTCCATGTCTGTCGATTAACTTTACAGGTCGCTCGAAACATTTGTACATTTATATTTTATTTTAATTATTGCTTTGTATTTGTTTTGCACATAATTTTTTTAATATTTTCGCTTATTCATCTGTATAGTCATATGTATATTGTATCGACTTTATATTTAGCATCTGTATATTTATCATCTGTATATTTATTGTCTGTATATTCACTGCAACTTTATTTTATTAAAATTGCGAAAAGTGAAATGTATTGTTTTTTAAATTGGAAACTGAAAAACCATCGCCTATAACCCGTCCAAACCCTGAGTCAACTTAGGCAGGAATTTGTCAAGATATTGCATGGCCATTCGAGGTACGTCAAAATGTAATCTGTGTGTATTTCCCTAACTCGATTGAAAATTGATTCTCTAAACTTTGTAAAACTCTGATGATCATTACACGTGGTCAGTGTTGTTTTAAAGTGCAACTAGGTAATTTTAATCTGTTGGAGTAATAACTAACCGATTGTCCGTATGCAATAGAGTGGCCCTTGTACATTGGCATGGCTAAAACGATCTGAGGTTCAAAAGTGTAATGATCAACCCATTAGACTAACCGAGTCATCTTCCACAATCGCTCGACAATTGTCCTTACACGATAGGTTGACCATTTAGAATTACAATCTACGTTTTTCCTGGCTCGAAGAGATCGGCGCTTAATTACACTCATTAACCCTTGTCAAGCGTCATTACGCTAGAGGACACTAGGAGTCACATGATTTAATGAGGGGGCAGAGCGTCATGACTGAATGAGTTTCCAGGAAATGACGAGTCCAGACATGTACCCTGTCAATGATCCTTACGCTATCCATTATCCCTTGGCAATCATTACGCTAATTAACCATAATTTAAAAACCAAAAGATTAAGTTTAGAGAAATGAATCAGGTAAACATTGAAAAATTTAAAAAAGGCAACGTCTGAGGTAGACTGGGACCAAGTTATAGATATAGAGTCATGTGATGATGCCTACACAAAGTTCCACAACATATGCACTAACATCTTTGAGCGCAGTTTCCCCATGAAAGAAAAGAAATTATTCAAGCACAACTCTACTAAACCATGGCTGAGAAGAGGATTGCTATCAGCCTGTCATAAAAACAGCAACTTTATTTGACATTTATAAAATGTCAAACAAAGTATAATGAGACAAAGTTTAAAAAATATAGAAATAAGCTGAACCAAATAATAAAAAACACTAAAAAAAGAATTATTATCAGAACAAATTTTAGCAATCCAAAAATGATATAAATGAAACATGGACAATTATAAAATCACTTTTGAATAAAAACAATAGAAAAGCACAACAGACCAAGTTTCTCAATGGATAACAATGAAATTACAAACGGTTTCAATGAATATTTTGTTAACATGGGTCAAAATCTCAAAGAAATTCATATCTACATCATGAATTAAATATAATGATTACCTCACAGATGCTCCCGCTTATCAATCCTCTTCATTTTTTGCTTATCCTGTTAACAATGAAGAAATCATCACTATACTTAATTCACTTAATCCTACGAAAAGTGAAGGCGTAGATGGGTTTAAATGAAGCATATTTAAACACTGCAAATTTGATTTACTAATGCCACTCAATCATATCTGCAATCAATCACTAGTACAAGGCATATTTCCATCAAAGCTAAAATCTACACGTGTAACTCCAATATATAAAGCAAAAGACTCGTCCAACTTCACAAATTACAGGCCTGTCTCAATACTTCCACTTTTCTCTAAATTACTGGAGTGATTGATGTATAATAGATTAATCAATTATCTAGAAAAAAGGAAACTTTATATGCTTCACAGAATAAATTCCGCCAGAAACACTCAACAATGCTCGCACTAGTCGAAATGACAGAAAAAAATAATTGAACAAATTGAAAAGAAAGAACATATATTGGGCATCTTCTTGGACCTTTCAAAAGCTTTTGATACTATCAATCACAATATATTATTGCGAAACCTTGCTTATTATAGAATCCGAGCATGTGCACTTGCCAGGTTTCAGAGCTACTATACTGATAGAACACAATGCGTGCAATGTAATGCAACCTGCTCTGAAAACAGGAAATTAATCTGTAGTGTTTTTCAGGTGACAGTTCTTGGCCCTCTGCTGTTTTTACTCTATATGAATGACTTACCAAACATTTGCCACAATTTGTCACATATACTGTTTGCCGATGACACCAATGCCGTTTGCTCCAGCACAAACTTAGATATATTATACGAAAGAGTAAATAAAGACATGGAAGAAGTTATTAATGGGTTCAAACTAAACAAGCTATCATTAAATGTTGATAAAACAAACCATATGCTATTTTCAAAGTCTAGAAATCACGAAACAATAGTATTCCAAAAATCTATATTAATAAAAAAGAAATTGAAGAAGCTCCGTTTGATAAATTCTTAGGAGTTTATTTAGACAAGGACCTGACCTTGGGAAAACAAATTGAGGTAGTCACAGCTAAAGTAGCGAGAGGCATGGGGGTCATTCAGAGACTAAATCCATACCTAACACAAGCCCATGTATACTTACGGAAAAGACAGCTCAAAACATGATTCTTCGCTAAACACCCTCACTCCTGCTAGAAGCTGTGGAAACTGGCATAAGTATTAGAATGACTACCGATTGGCTGCTGTTCACTAAGGAACGCTTCCCATTCGTCGGAAAGATAATGAGATGCAGAACAGAGACTATAAAAGCTGGTCGCTCTGCATTAGAAAACAGCCACGTAGACGTTGTCCTCGGACTGCCTCGATGACGACTCCATTCGATGGTCAGTTCCTTCGCGCCCCGATTCAGTAATGACGGGGGGGGGGGGGGTTGAGGGATGCACTGCAGAACTTTGGGCACATTGACCACTCACAGTGGGTCGACATTTACATAGGCAAAGGACAGCCTAATTTTTGTAAAGGCCGCTAAGAAAAAGCGGCCTAAGTTTAAACAAAGAACAAGTAACTACAAGTAAATTCTTCCATCTCCAGAAATCTCCGCTGTGATTTTGGCCACTCCGAAGATCCTGATGACCTGAAAACCTCGCTACATCTCCTGACTCTGAAGTGAAGTAGCTTCGACTGCATACCGACAAGACTACCGACTCCACCTGCACCTAAGTTTCGTCTGGAATCATTTCTGCCAACCTTCTTATGCTACTAAGAGAATTTCGGAAGAACCCATGCTGGAACATTTCTTACTTCTGTGATCGCTGATTCTGAAATCAGCCATTCCTCGTTATGCCGCCTTGTGACGCCTTGTTCAGATGAAAGGTTCTCTTCTGCCTCTCTGTGACCATGCCTCATATCAGGAACCACTGACCTGTCCACCATTTTCAGAAGTACGACCCACTAGGGCTGTTCGATTATGGAAATATTTATGCCTGCGACATCACAGAAGGAAAGTCACAGCCAATCAGTGAGCGCGCTTCAGAGGCAGGAAGGGCCACGTGATACACTATAGTACCCATGCACTGAGAGCATACATGCGCTAAGCCTAATGGGTTCAATATTTTGAAAATAAAATAAGTGGGCTCATTTAGCCATAACTCGGTCAATACTTGACCGATTTAAAAATGGTAGAGAGTTTTGGAATCTTCACTTCATTCTGGTTATGATTCAGACCAAGAACGGCGAGAAGGATATAATATAAATTGTTTACGAGTACCAACTCAGTACTGAATGAGATGCCTTTTCCGCCCAAACGCTAATGCGCATCGTTAAGCAATCTCTGACGCCCACGCATGCGTGCTACACGATCTTACGGACTTAGTCGTTTTACATTCCTCTCATAATCGGCTCTACACATGCGTATCGTCCTACCCAGGGAGCGGGCATGGAATGTACCGGGCCCAGCTGTCCCGCACCCAGACTATATGGGACGGTCCGTACCTGACCGGTCGGTCTGTGCTACACCACTCCTAGTGGCCCAGTGCATGTGCAGGGATGGGGGTGTAGTGAGCGGTGGTAACGAATCGTGTCTTAGACATCTCACCATCGCGCGTGCCTTAGGGTTAGCTAGTCCTCCCGTTTCCCGATCACATGCCCCCGCCCCAACAGCCACAAATACCCTTATTGAAGGCACTCATATGTACTCTTGTCCTCGACATTTTCGATTGTTCTTTTTCACCGCAAAAAATAGGTGGTCAGTTCGAATTTAAAATCGCCAAAGATATAGTATAAAGTATAAATCCTATAGTGAGGTTGCGAATAACAGATTGTCTCTTCCGAATCCGTTCTTGATTGTTTCCGAGATGAATCGCACCGAGGAGATAGATCGATAGGTTCTCATGACAGCAATCTCAGGGGTAGTCGCGGTGGTGCTAAGAGCTGGTCCACCGCCGATTGATTGATGTGAACTCCTTTTGGGTATCTTGCAACATGTCTGCGGTGGATACAGTGGAGGAGTGCCCCGATCTACGTAGTGCGACCATTCGGTAATCCAAGGGTGTCGGCTGACTGATTGCGTCTTCTAATATGGCTGTTAAAGCATATAGCTGCGAAATTAAAAGACTTATATTTTTATTAATCTTTTTTTGGATGTATGTACGCTTAGTATGGCGGAGGAATTCATTAACTTTTTCAAGGATTTCGCCAACTTCTTCGGGGTGAGGGTGGCGGGATTGTGGGGGGGGGGGGGTTAGTATTAGATGGTGTGTCTCCCAGGTCAGCGGGATGTTTGCAGAAAGCGTTGTTTATTGGACCAAACATTGAAATTTAAGGAAGGCGTTCCATAAGAAAATTTCTAGGGTCCTTTTGCTGGATTCTTCATTCAGCTTCTTAATGACATTATGTTTCCTTATGCGGAAGGGCTGATGCGGTTGCTGTGATATATTTCATAGTGCCTGACTGACAGCAGAGGGCCCCATAAAAAAGAATCCTATAACACCGAATGATGAATGCTTCCACTCCTTTTCTTTAATGGCGCGAACATTAAACCGGCCTATCACAATCACTGATTGTTTAGTCTCGACATTCTCTCACGCGAACTTTGATTTTATGACCGTTTTCGCGGGTGGAAAAATAAGACGTGTTAAGTCGGGGTGGGGGTGGAGCGGTGTGAGGTGGGGTGGGGTGCGGGGCTGGGCTGGAAATTCGGGATGCGTTTCCTGTTGTTTTATATACAATAAAGATAATGTTGTTTCAGCATGTGGCATGATTCGTTTCAGGTACCGCATTTATATTTAAATAAAGTTTGTTTGATTCAACAGGCAAAGATGGTTGCCATTATATACTCAACTTTGTATTGTGAACTGACTCGTGAGCCGTCCTATAGCCAAGCTTGTTCTCGCCATCTCTTATCCGTACCACAACTGAAGGTGGAATAACTCGTTGTAGTAGCGCCGAAACCGTGCTACCTCATTTCCGGCCAATCCCATTTGGGCCAAAAAGACTGTGTCAACCTGTTTTCGGTTAAGTCAAACCTCTGCATCACTCGAATACATGTAGAATCGGGGAGAATCTTGGAACTGAACTCATTAATACAGTTGCATCTCTCTTCAATGTTCGGAACAGTGCTTGCCATGCAGCACTGGAGCTTGCCGCACAGTTCGTTTTGCGCCAAACTTCAACCTCTTCGCAAAGCTGTCGTTGTCCTTCACTGAACTCTTACACCGCGTCCAACGTCATCAACCTGCATCATTCAAGAGACTCGGACCACTTCATACCATTTTCTTGTATTTTTCCAGTGTAAAGATTTGCTGTACCATTTCTAACCCTGCATATATTTTTCACTTTCATGCGCCAATGACGAATATGCCAACTTCCCCAGAGTTATGCCGACGACTATTAGGCTTACTTTTACGGCCAGTTACGGCCCATTAAAAATAATTATTGTCCCATTTTTCAACGGCCTGTGCCGTTTTTCAACTAGAACATATATATACTATATATATATATATATATATATATATATATATATATATATATATATATATATATATATATATATATATATATATATATATATATATATATATATATATATATATATATATATATATAATATATATATATATATATATATATATATATATATATATATATATATATATATATATATATATATATATATATATATATATATATATATATATATATATATATATATATATATATCTTTGCCACCAATCATTATATGTTATATAGGGTACCGCTTAAAATAATACATCAACAATAGTGCACTAACCTTAAGAATTCTCAATATCGACACAGTACACTAAGTTAACCCTTCTTGCGCCTAATAAAGACACAAGTTCGGTAATATCTCATATAGGTAGTAGCTCAGCTATTTGGGTTAGAACTCTGTTAACAAGCCGAGCCGATTCGTGTATTTGATGTTTATTGTAAAGCCACCTTCAGGTGCCACAAACGTCTAGTGGCTAAATAGCTGGAAAAGAGTCCAAAAAAGGACCATTTATCAAAAGAGCCAAAAGCGCCATCAGCAACCGTCTCACTTTGTAACTAACTCAGGCCCATCTTCAGAGAATTCTATTGACTTATGTTTACTATGTCCCTCCTTCTGTTAGGTTGCGCCATCGCTGAAATCGCTTAGCTTTCTCGGTGGGCCAAATCGTAATGAAGACTCATCACACCTCCCTCTGTATCTCACGATACCTCTGGGATA
>CM067370.1:64791938-64806938 GCA_034401795.1 Chaetoderma sp. LZ-2023a | reverse complement strand
AGGCCGAAATCAGGGGAAAACGTGCACCCCTGCCCCTCATTAATATGTTTTGCTAATATTTTGCTTCGCGACTAAAAAATTGGATAAATTTATATGAATTGAAATCACCGTATGTAAAGATTCATTTCACTTCATCACATTAATGTCTATAATTTAAGCATCTAAAGGGAAGCCGAGAGAGAGAGAGAGAGAGAGAGAGAGAGAGAGAGAGAGAGAGTGGGTGGGTGGGGCGGGGTAGGGACGGACGCAAGGGGCGAGAGAGGATGAGAGACGTTAGGTTGGGTGAGAGAGAGAGAGGGGATGGGGGTGAATCGACGGAACTAGATAAGGATATACTGAGAAAGTAAAGCAAATAAGAAGAAAGATTTGCGATATGCAACATAGGTGTGAGAACAGTAATTATTTTATTGCTACAAAGTTGGGCCAGACAGTTTTAGAATACCCGACAATGGACCTATCCATTTTTAGTTATGCCACGCCCATTTCTATCTAAGCACCACCCATTGTATTTATGAGAGATGTTCATGCCAAAACTAGGCAAAAGTAGCATTGCAAAATAAAAGCCTGATAGATTATGTGCTGGCTGTTTGCGAAGTATTCGTCGAACTGACAAGTTTCCAGATCAATGATTAATGCCCATTTAAATACATTTCCGTAGCCCATTGTTGTCTCTAACGATAAGAGTAAAATATAGATAAAACTCATGCAAATATAGAAAAGATAGCCAATCGAAATACGCAAACCTCCATCATGAAACCGAGATAAGAGGGTAACTCAAGAAAGAAGTCTTAGAAAACACTATTCTACTAAACCTGAAAACCCGACTTTAAAATTTTTTAAACTGCGCGGTATACAGACAAATGTTTAGCAGAGCAGAATATCTACCATTAAACTGAGTTCTGTTAAAAACAACGCACTACCTTCCTTTAATATTGCAATCTCTTCAGACAAAACCACCAAATGACGTTATATCCTCCGCCAAAACGCTTCTTTAATTGTGGCATTTGGGTGACAGATCAGTGTCCTAGAACATGTCATTTTGGTGAAACAACATACTGGTTTGTCGTGCACAATTACTACAAATAACTAACTCAATCGTCTAGCAATAGAGGTACACATATCTAACTGGTAGTAACAGCCACTAATCAACGTAGTTTTAAAATATTCAACACCTTACTTGTTTGTCGGACTGCAGGGTTCAATGTGCTAAAATCTATGCAAGCACGTGGAAAGTGGGCGGACCGTAGCTAAAATGGGCATGCCCCTATGACCTATATAGAATCATCAAGGCCCTACCATTCAGACACGTTCGTGACAGATCATTGCCATTTCGTGACGGACCTACGCTATTTTGATTGTGACGTCAGCCGACAAGTGCCGTTTCTGTTTATGACATCCGATACTTGAATGGGCGATGGGTTCCATCCACTGGCAACCACTGACTCATCTAATTACATTCTGAAAACCAAACACGAGATACAAAATATCATTGCTCAGTTTGCAGTATGCTAAGTTGAATGCTGTCTGCACAAATATATATATATTGAAGAAATATTTTCTTTTACTAAGGTTTCTTGTCGTAGACACTACCTCAGCCTCCAAGATGAGAATATTCATCGCGCTCATGGCTGTGTGCGCCATCGCATACGCTCAGCCGGGTCCACCACGTAAGTGTCAGCACTAATACTACTCCCAATAATCCTACTACTCCTAATACGCCTCCTCCTCCTCCTCCTCCTCCTCCTACTACTACTACTACTACTACTACTACTACTACTACTACTACTACTACTACTACTACTACTACTACTACCACTACCACTACTACTACTACTACTACTACTACTACTACTACTACTACTACTACTAATCCTACTGCTACTGCTGCTGTTGCTGCTGCTACTACTACTACTTCTACCACTACTACTACTGCTGCTGCTGCTGCTGCTGCTGCTGCTACTACTACTACTACTACTACTACTACTACTACTACTAATACTACTACTACCGGGTGAAAGAGGATTTTTGTTCTCTGGATGGTGGGCCAGTGAGTAGACTACTCGGCTCCAAAACGCTTGCCGAATCGGTGCCATAGAATTGGCTGGTTCGAACCTCGCTCAGGTCGAAAATTGAAAAATGTACAAATTACATTCCAATATCGACTGTGCTATATCCTAGTGCCAGTGCTTCGTCAATGACAGGGTTCCTAGAACTAATGCTTGACAATAATATAAAAAATTGTTACCTTTCCGCATTTGGCTTGCTTTTAGATTCAAAGTTGTTTGGCTATGTGAACACGGCATTGGTTAACCTCTTTCCATAATGAATCCCAATCTTTCGAATCATCTTCGCTGCTTTTTTTAAATCACAAACGCTTTGTACAGAGCAATGGTATTCCGTATCACTCAATTGTGACCAATTACAATTCCTGAGTGCATGACTTCGTTTTATGATCTTAATAATTACCAGCCACATACTTGTATTTGAATTAATCCATTTAAGTGTTCTTTGTACATATTTTCTATCCATCGGAGACGCTGTTTTTACACACACACCCCCCCCCCACCCCGCCCCCCCCCCACCTCGTACACTCTACGCCATCGAAAAGCCTCCAGCTATCTAATAAAATTTCAGCATCGCATACATATTTTAAACGATAATAACTTAACGCACTTACACTTAACGTCCTTTCGTTCCACAGTGATTACAATCAACCCCCAAAATTAGATTTTCATAACTATAAAGGATGCACGGATACAATGTTTGAGAAAAGTGCAAACCGTATCCTATTTGAAATATAAAATAAAATACTATTTATTCTGTTATTAGTCACCTCAAATGTTACTTTACTCCATCGACCAGGAATGTCACTGAGAACGTATGTCATAGTATATATGCTCTGCGTGACATCCACTTTCAGCTATGCCCCGCCCATCTCTAACTAATCTCCTCCCACACTTTCTTCGTGTTGGGATCGATCGAACTCAATTTCCAGAAAAATGCGCATGTGAGCTGTTGAATATTCTGAATCTAATTGGACTGGGCGCTGATGCTGCCTATGGCAGCAACAGTGCCCAGTCAAATTACTTCCAAAATAGTCAACAGAATTTGTATGAAATAGTAAAGAAATAGAATTCGTACAACTTGACGGATGTTCCAGGTTTATGATGGAGTATTTCTGTCAATTATGATTGTGACGTCAACCTATATTTGCCGTAGTCGATTACGACGTCAATACTTGAGTGACACATTGGACTCATCCATTATCCACATAAGCGCCATGAGCAGAATTCCTGATTCATGACCGTAACTTTGCAATGACACATCTTCTAAATAATATTAAAGTTGCCCCAACTGCGTGTGTCGCTATCTGAATTCCGGCAACTTAAAACTGCTGCTAATGAACAACATATTCAGTTTGAGTGAGCATATTGCAATGCATACCATTGGGGAATGCGAACTAGCATTGCGTCTCAATGAAAGACAAAAAGATAGAAATCCTACTACGACCGGCAACCGACGGGAGAAGATTTGCAAATCAAAATGCATTCGTGATACCAAACTGGCCTTCTTCATATCACTTCTTGAGGATATACTAATCTATGGCTTAGAAGCATGGATGGTCAATCACATTCTCGAGGTCAGAATAGACGGATGTTACACACAGCTTCCGCAGCGAGTACTTCATGTCCGTTCTTGTGACTGTATAAGCAACACCGAACTGCATGGTGACCTTTTCACCACTATAACCATTACTGAGACTAGGCAGGGGCGCCGGAAGCAAATTTGAGGGGCGGGGTCAGGTTCCACATAAGGGCACACTGGATGGTATTGTTTGGACGATATGAAATGGGTGTAAACAATACCCCCACACACACCCTACCCCACCGCCTGTAATAGAAGAGTGTTCGGGAATACCCACTCACCTAACCACCATGAGAAAAAACATTGAAAGGTGCAGCCTCGTGACTCGATTTCCTACATTCTGAGTTTCTTATGATTACGTATAAATGTTCGAGCAATGTTACTCGAAGAAATTTTTGATCAATTGAACTTATTCACAATTCACAATGTGAGCGGGTTGTTGTGTCAGATGCACACGTTGAGATGTGCGCGCATTCGTGAATATGTATGCATGGTGGATCTGCATAGTTTGCCTTGAAAATATTTAATTGGACCTTAGTTCCTGATTATATTTGCAATGAGCAGGAATCAGAGGAAAAGTTTATTTTGTGAAAATTAGCGGTTATCCAAGACAAATCTACCAATCATGTTGAACACGTGAACAAGGTTTGCTCAGCTCTTGGCGTAGATGAAGACCATGCGTTTTCTTGAGTTTCATATCAAACAGTTTCACAAGTTTTAAATGTATTTTTTTAAATAGTGCAAAATCCAAGATGACCACTAATAAAATCGATCAAACATCTTTCCGGGACCAACCATGGATCTGACCCTATGTATCCTTCCTCCACAGCAATTCTTAAGGACTCGCTTAAAGAATACTATGTACATATGCTGGGTGAATACACAGATGAGATAGCAACACAATTACGTCAAATTAGTAACGAACAGCTAGTGTGTATGGACTAAGTAATTTGAATTATGATTTCACAGCCTCTTACTTAGCCATATTGGCGTGTTGGGTGTGTTAGAGGTGCATTTGGCCCGGGCTATTCAAAGGAGGCCTTCAAATATCTGATTTGTTTACGTGTGGATGGTGGCATCATCTTTTATGGTTAGAACTCAAAGGGCTTGGCACGGCTATGTATGTGTATCACGACCGTACGAGTTGATAGGGGTATCCATATTGTTCTAATTTATGTATCAGACCGCGGTGCCAGACTCTGTCAAATGCCTTCGAAATGTCGAAATATAAAAACATGACTTATTTTTGTTAATCAAGAGGCTGCACTATAGCACTGTAGATATCTAATAATTCTTTCCTTAACTTTACTAAGGCAGCTTAATAGGGAGATTGGGCGGTAGTCAGAGCATAGACTTCTATCGCCTTTCTTAAAAATTGGAGTGATGTTTGCAGTTTTCCATGGGGTGGGAAATTGGGAGACGTTGACCGAATAATTAAAGAATTCTGCTAGAATTGGTGCTTAAATCTCTTTGCCCTCTTTCAATAACTTAGGGTGTAGATTATCAGGGCCGGTCGCTTTGGAAGTGTCTAGATTCGACAGTACGTCTAGAACATCGGTGGTGGTTATTTGTATAGTGTTTAGTGAGTGCTCAGTGTACAGGTGAAGGGTGGGGGCGGGGGGGGCGAGTAACTCTGCTCCAGTATCATCGATTGGGCGATACTGGCGAAATAGCTGTTTAGGAAATCGGCTTTTTCAAAGGGTTCGTAGGCAAACGAGGAGTGGTCTACTCTTAGAGGGGGTACATCCTCGAAATTCGAATTACTATTGTGCAGAAGAGAGTTGCATATTTTCCAGCACTCTTTTGATGATTTGTTTCCCTTGTTTATTTTAGCGGCTAATTTAGCTTATGATCCTCTTTGGCGGTTTTGACGAGAGCGTTGACATAGTTTCGTTGCTTTTTAAAATTTACAACATCGTGATCTAAGTTAGATTTCCGCGCCTTTTTTAAATAGTTTCTCCCTAACTCTCATCTCGTGTTTCATTTTGTTTGACATCCAAGGTTTGGCATTTGGGTTTATCGTTACGGTTTTATTAGGGATACTATAGGTAGCTGCGTTTATGATGTTAGATGTGATGGCCTGGCACCAGGCATCGACATCGTTGTTATTACCAGGGTTCCCTCAGCGCGATTTCGGAATTTAGTCCAGTCCGCTTGGCCATAGCTCCAAATGTGTCGTTTGAATGATTTCCGCTTAGGGATATTAGAATTAAGAGTTACATAAGTTGGTGTGTGGTCGCTGCAGAAGGGTGCAAGTATACCACTATTCTGGACTAATTTAGGGTTATTTATAATTATTGGGTCTAGTAATGTGTTAGAGACAGGGCGCGTAGGTTCCCGTATTACCTGGGAAAAGCCGGACAAATTTATGATATCATTTAAATAGTGTTTAGATGGGTCAAGAAGGTCATCGTTAAGATCACCGATAATAACAATATTTTTATTTGGGTTTTGGTCGCGACAGTTGTCTAAATTATCCGATACCAGTTGCCATTTACCAACATCGGAATTAGGTGGGCGATAGATCGTGCATAAAAGAATGTTCGGCTGATCAAAGATTTCAAGCCAAATCATTTCTACGTCGAGACTTGACAACAACGACGACGATGACGTGTATGGAACGGAAATATTGAGGTAAAAATTTACACCCCTGAATATGGTCGGTGGCAACCATAGATCTGAAAAGCGTAGATTGGTCACGACCCTCTCAAAAGCGGCATATCAGAGTACAGTATTTCCCCGCCGATCTCGTTTATATGAGAATATAATAGTATTAACAAAATCGATTTCTTGTTGCAAATTCCATTTTCTAGTCAAATAAAATCAGCTTAATAAATCATAAAATATATTAATACAACGTTAGACATATGTTTGTACCGCCTCTCTTCTGATTACTGACAAAATTAGAGTCACATCATTATGTAAGCTGGCACGGTTTTATAGATCGTGTTGACTATACTCGGCAGTAGCCGGAAGAATGCGAAGCGTACTGAGAAACGTCATGATCAACTGATAATTGTTGAAATGAAATGAACACGTCAGCCGAATAGCTGTGGCTGACAGCTTGCATCGATGCGTAAATGTCGGAAAATACCTGGTCACGCACACTGGGGGTTTACTGTTCAACTCATGTGACCGGCGGGCAGGAAAACTAGCCCAATCGTATTACGTGTTGCCTGCCTTCAAATAAACTATATGGTATTGTTGTTTGATTGGTTGGGATAGCATATAGTTCGGGTCCCTGTTAAACAGGTCCCATTCACGCCATGACTCTACTGCCCTGAAAATGGCATTTTACAATGTATATGTGGCTCTGATGAGCTATATTAGCCCTGAAAAGGGCTGACGGCTGTTTTCAATACTTGCATTTTTGCTGTTGTTGTCGGCCATTGCTGTTGGTGTTGTTGACAGGCGTGAGAACGCATCTATGTGTCTCTGGGAAGGGCCATTTTAATGCTGAATATGGTCAATAACAGATTAAAGCCCTGGGAAGGGATGTATTTAGTACCTGCTTCTGGCGGCCATTGCTGTTGTGTTCTCATTAGTGGTGCCACCCTTGATGGTGACAGATGGTAAAACGCAGCCTTTGATAACTGTCCCTTGTTGTCATGTCTGTCAATAGGTCCAGATAGCTTGCCGGGCAGTCTGGACCATCCAATTGCATATAGTTTGACAGGCCGATTTCGTCTGGATAATCTGGACGAGCAAGCCCAGTGCACCACGCTGTTAGCTCACCCCACATCCAAGCCAGTGGGTATGGACCACTGGAAACAGGAGATATACGGTCATGCACAACATCCCCGAGACGACAGACATCATCAAGACACCACTCACCGTCAGTCGACCAGCCCGGGCAACAGTTGTGTAAAGTAGAGCTGTAAAACGAGCATTCTCTCATAAAAGACGACGAGGTAGCGCATCCGAATTTCCTTGGACTTCGCGTCACACTATTAGCTCGCCACTGTAGTGGATACCAGAGGTTATTAACCTCTAGTATTATTTACCTCTGGTACAGTGGCTATATGACTGTGCAGCACGCCCCCAGTACGACAGATACCTTCAGAACACCCCTCTCCGTCAGAATTGGCAGCAGCAGTGTCGCTAATAGAGCTATAGAGCAAGCAGTCTCTCAGGAGAGGTATGTGTCAGACTTGTCCCAGATTCAATGCGGCAAGATGTTAGCTCGCAAACATAGCGCGCTACTTCGACGCCACGCTAACCATGCACGTGAACTAAGGAATATGCACGTAGTCCTGCGGTTTCTCTGCTCGGGCAGCACTACGAGGTAGCTTGTTTGACTTTGGAGTGTCATCTTGCATCGCTATTTATACTGGTTTATACCACCGTTCAGGAGGCATTTGTTCTCATGGTGAATGGGCCTAACTGTTGCACTTCTTAATCAGCCATATACACCATAATAGTAACGTGAATGACGTAAAACGGGGATATTTCGCCAGATTTCAGCACATTGTATGTGAACACGAGATATGTCTTTTTCTATCTGGAATGATGATGTTTCGAACACTTGGGGTCCATTGAATAAGAAAACTATATTTTGCAAATGATTAGTTGTTTATGTGTTGTAAGAGGAGTATATTTCTATGGGTGGTGAATTAACCCCGATCAGAGATTATTTCGCTATTCAAGAAAATTTGAGTTTACTACTCAAATTGAGCATGCTATATCGAGCCACCGTCACGTATATTGAGTTTGAAAAAACATTGACACGACAGAATTCAACGTTGCAAAAACTAGTAATGCCATGCACTGATAGAACACAGTTCTAATCATCGCATGCCTGCAGTTGAGTCATCACAAGCGTTACATACAACCAATGGGTCATATTTGTAGCACTGTCTACAGTAGGCGCCTACCAATGGAGAAATCCAGGATCTAGCTATGCCCCGCCCATCTTTAGCTTAGCTTCACCCATACTTCGCCCGTGTTGAGATCCCTGACAACCTGGCTATCAATTTCCAGAAAACTATACAGGTGAGCTGTTGACTCTTTTGAAACTAATTTGACCGGTTGTTGTGGCTATCTATGGCTGCAACAGCGCCCAGTCAAATTAGTTTCGAAATATTCAACAGCATGTTTATTAAATAGTAAATACGTACAATTCGTACAGCAACACTTAGTCCGTAATCAATGGAGGAATCCCCTTTTAGCCCGTGTTGAGATTGATCGATCACTGCACTCCCTGTATTTCAATTTCCAGGAAACTATGCAGGTAAGCTGTTGAATAGTTTGAAACTAAATTGACTGGGCGCTGTCGCTGCCTATAGCAGCAACAGCGTCCAGTCATATTAATTTCAAAATATTCAACAGAATACTTTTTAAATAGTAAAGGCATACAATTCGTACAACAACGCTTAGTGCGTCACCAATTCAGCGTTCGTGACGAACGTATGTACGTCATTCATGGTGTAATTGATTATGACTTCATTTTACACGTCGCGAACTTGATTATGACATCATATGATTGAAGGCTAAACTGGAATCCTGCATTAAGCGTTCGTGTTGAACGTGCCTGTGTCGTTTATGGATTATTTGATTATGACGTCATCGTACACGTAGTGAATTATGACATTATATGATTGATGGATAAACTGGAATCCGCCATTGAAGCATTGAAGACACTGTACCCCATCGTACACCTCGCCACTTTGGCACCCACATCAATCGGAGCGCTGTTGAAGAGCCGCTAGAACACAACGCTGATCTTCAGTCTCGCTGGAAGAAGGGATGTTGCTGGTCTGTTCTGCTACGTTCTCGCGAGCAATAGGTATCTTCATGCTGAACTATCCTATCGGTGGTATTGTTGAGGTATTCATACCCCCTTTCTTTCATTGAGCAAGGTAGTTGTATCACGGGTTCATGAGCATGGAGTCGTTTCGGCTTTCAATTCAATTCAATTCAATTCAATTTATTTACACCCAAGCCAAAATGTGGCATATGGGGGACAGTAATACATACATTAAACACGACCAGTGGCGGTTACATAGAATAATAGCAATTAATATTATTATTATTATTATTATTATTATTATTATTATTATTATTATTATTATTATAAAACGTAGTATAATCACATTGGTGTTAAATCTTCCTAAAGCTTAAGCTGAACGTGTAAAGGCGCACACTCAGTACAAAATGCAAATTCAGCACAGCCAATCTTTCAGAAGACACCAAACCAATTCCTTTGAAAGTTAATTTGAGGGTCCTCTCTGGTACGTTTTATCTTCGTCCGCCAATCGCTGGTGAGTGTTGACGAAGTTACCTCATTACCATATACAGTACACTAGGCGTTTGGGTGTCAATATCTCAATATTAATGAACGAACAAATTCATGTTTCAATCGGCAACAACCCCACCCCCACCCCACCCCCGACCCATAGCTCGCCTTTTCCAATTTAAAGGTGCATATTCACAGCAAAATGACTGAAAATAAAATTGTTTAAATTGCATGCTTTTAGAGGCTTAAACTGTGGGCCTAGATGCAATGAAACGAAATAAATCTTAACATATGGTGATTTAATTACGTATAAATTAATATAATTTTTTAAGTTGTGAATTTGAATTAGGGACTCGTGCCTCTATTTCAATTTCACAACTTAAAAATTATATTAATTAATATGGAATAAAATCATCATATGTTAATATTTTTTTGGCTTCATTACCTATAGGCCCACAGTTTAAGCCTCTAAAAGTGTACAACTTAGACAATTTTATTTTCAAGTATTCTACTGTGAATATGCACCTTTAATATGTTTTGTCTGCGTTTTCAAAGATGCTTTAATATTTGCGAGCAATTTATCAGAATTCGGTTTTTTAATCATAGATACCTCATTATTACTGACTAGCTCATATTTCAATAGATCGTTCATAATTCCATGTGTACCAGAACGTCGAACATAATTTAAACCCTCACTCATTGATTCCGTCCTCCGCCCATATGCCAAGGTATAATCTAAATTGTGTGAGTATTCCCTCAAGTATAATCAGATCTACTGGTGGATACACGCACATGCGCGCAGATCATCCAACCGACCAACCGCCCAACCGACTAAACCGACCGACCGACATACAGCCAAACAGCTAGGCAGCCAGCCAACCAGCCAGCCAGCCAGCCAGCCAGCCAGCCAGCCAGCCAGCCAGACAGACAGACAGACAGACAGACAGACAGACATACAGACAGACAGACAGACAGACAGACAGACAACATGACAGACAGACAGACAGACAGACAGACAGACAGGCAGGCAGGCAGGCAGGCAGGCAGGCAGGCAGGCAGGCAGGCAGGCAGGCAGGCAGGCAGACAGACAGACAGACAGACAGACAAACATGTAGGCAGGCAGACAGGCAGGCAGGCAGACTGTTTACAATATTCTCTGCAAATCTTGTAGCAAAATCAAGAACTACTTAAGATGTCAGCATAATTATTTTACTTGCAGACACAATACATTGTTGTTCACGGCATCACAACTATGGCATTTCTATATCGATTTTAAACATATTTTAATGTAGCAATAGTAGAAAGGGATTGTGCACAAGTTCTAACAACTACTGATCTCTTCGTCGGCGAGATTGGTTGAGTAGTAGATTAGATGTGCATGGATTTTAACACTTAATTTTATGTACTGTTTTAGGTTCTCACTTTTGGAGGATCATAGATACAATATTAATATCACCAATGCTCCCATTGGCGGTGATTTTTATTACCGGTATCTTATTCTACACTATGCTTGTAGTAACTCAACAGTTGAATGTTTACTATTACAATTTATGTTGGGTATAACACTAAATGCACTAATCTATTATTATGTTTATTGCATCAGCGACACCATGCACGACACTGGCCGACATCTACATAGTAGCCACGTGTTCAGATACTATGGTAGAGCTACCGCAGCTGATGATGGGTCTCCGCGATGGTCTAGCAGGATGGTTTGCTCGTACTGCTGCAAATGCCAGGAACGGTCCTCAGGTATCTGTGTGCTGCTACGGCACTACAGCGCAGGAACAGATCTCGCCTGGTGACCCGCTCGAACCCAGACGAATCACCATGGTAGGCGGCATTTCTCATCTTGATCTCGGCATTGAATGCGCTCGGTTGTCTAGCCAGGCTAATGGACGACCAGGTGTACCCCAGTATATGGTTTTGATCGTGTCTGAAGATCCATTGGGCTTCGGAGGAGATGACTTTACGCAAGATGCAAGAATTCAAGTTGAGCGAGCTAGAGCAGAAGGCTTTAGCCGAATTTCTCTGACAGCTGTAACAGATAACGTATATCCCGAATTCTTACGAGACTTTGGAGATCAAGACTACTTTGTAGAGATTCCCACGGACTTTACAGCCTTTGCAGCACGCAGTGAGCCAGGCGAAGGAGAGCCAGTTGATGCCGCTCTGTGGAGGCAGTATTGCCCAGGTATTTTTCACATATTTGACCAGATTCATTAATCATAGGTTTATTATTATGTTTATCATTTGTTGAAGATTTGTCGGACCAGACTGATGACTGGAATTGATAGATTGATTTTCCTATATTCAGCAGAGTAGTTTATATCTAGCCTAACATCAGTGGCCAGGTTTCATAATTTAGCATAGTCTCGCATGGCCGGAGAGGGATCCATTTCTAGCCATACCACGCCCATTTCTAGCTATGCCCCACCCATCTCTCAACTTTGTACGTGTGTTGCAATCGATCCTGAATCCTCTGAATCCAAATTGTCAGGTAACTATAACGGTAAGCTGCTGAACAGTCTGAAGCTAATTTGTCTATAGGTTGTTGCTGCCTATGGCCGCAATATGTCCCAGTCAAATTAGACTCAAAATATTCAACATCTTACCTGTATAGTTTTCTGGAATTTGAGTGAGGTAGATCAGGGATCGATCGATCCCGACACGAGCTGGGTGTAGGCGGAGCTTAGCTAGAGCTGGGCGAAACATAGCTAAAACTAGAAAGATCAATTACGTCCAGTCAAATTGGTTTTAAAATATTCAACAGCATGTTTATTAAACCGTAAAGCCATACAGTTCGTGGAACGTGTCGGGCTATTAAGCGTTCACGACTAAATTGAGGCATTTATGACGCCATGTCGCTATCATACACGCCACATAGTTGATTATGACGTCATGTGATTGACTGAAGAAATGGATTCAGGAATTGTGACATCGGCCTACAACTGACGTAATTGATTATCCCTCTACGGACTGGTCATGTGCCTTGCAAGTTTACAAAATTCATTGACTGATATAAACAACCATTTTAGCCCAAGCAGCATCATATCTTATAGGAAATCAATAGTAACAAGAAGGCATCTGTCTATTCTGACTACGTGCACTTGCTCAATAGAATTGTCGCTTAAAACCTGTAAAACAACATTGATACCACTTGGTTAACGAATTGAGTAAGTGTGCAGTAGGTTTGACCTGCATAAGTGATATGTGGCTGACCCATTCTGGAATATGTAGCTAATAGCATTATTTAGATCATTTAACAGACGAATCATTGTCACTTTTCACATAGAGCTTCCAACAACCACGACAACCACAACAACGCCCACACCACAGGTTGGCTGCAACGACTGCATCATCATCGAAGGAATTGGCTACAACTACTTTGAGGGTGATTGCCGTAGATTTCTGCAGTGTTTTTTCGATGGCAGCGTGCCGCCATTTGCTATCAAGTAAGTAGTAGCGATTGTCATATTATTGTATATTAATGTAGAGATCCTATCTGTCACTCAAGTATATAACGTCATCATCAATGAAGGCTTACGTCACAAACAAAACGCGTAATCAATATACATGTCCGTCATGAACATTGAAATGTAAGTCATGTGTGTATGTCTTGACTTGTTAATACACATTCTGTTGAAGACTTTGTAACTAATTTGACATGGCGCTGTTTCTGCCATATTAGTTTCAAAATATTCAACAGCTTGCGATACAACGTATATAAATTGATTCCAACGCTCGCAAATGGTGGGCGAAGCTTAGCTAGAAATGTGCGGAGCATAGTGAGAAAGGGATCCCTCTACTGTGTATACTAGCGTACAATAGGTGATGACTCTCGTATGCACCAATGTGGTTTAGCAATGGTTCAAGTAGTCCTGACAAAAGCAGCATACCACACACCCGAAGTCTTGATTGATTATTTATGCCTCTTGGTATGCTACCCCACACGATGCACATATGTGGCACGAAATTATCCTTTCATGGCGGATCCGACCAAAACCGAGCTCTGCAGTAGTCTTGAGGAATGTCCATTTGCTGGCCATAAGAAGACCATTTTGAAGATTTTGCCACTTGAATGACTGGCGCGATAAGCGATCCGGGCATTCTATTGGTAAACTGTCAAAAAATAGTCATCTCTTGGCCTGAAAATAGACATTCAATGAGCAAACACTTTCTTGACCAAATTTATTCTGTAAATGGCTAATGAGCAGCATGCGTTTCTACACTATTAAATCACTAACCCCACCCACCGCTCCCACTTCACTGATGTCAGACCATAGAATAGGGATCGCTGTGTGTATGTACGCATGTTGGTGTGCTATGCAACACCATCATCCAGTAAAATTACTTTCACAATATTTACATTACCATTGCTTTGAAATTTTATTCTGGAACGTCATGGACTAACTGATTAAGTACTAATTTTGCACTTTCTGTGACCAGATGGACAGCCATGGGTACATTTTGGGACATGCCACAGGTGGAGCAGCACTGGCCCAAGGATACCGTTTGCCCATGGGGTATGCGATAACGTATTATTCACATTGTCTATATAATAAGTTGAGTGAAACCATGTTGCGAAACACAGATGAATCTAATCCCGTATCTAACCACATTAATTAGAAGAATATTATATTCCTTCTCAAATGATAACTACTGACCGTCCAACAACCCCTTGCCCACTACGCTTGGACATGTCCACTTTCCTGCAATGCAGGATTCCAGTATCTCAGTCAAGCATATGACGTCATAATCAACTACGTGACGTGCAGGTTGACGTCATAATCAATTACACCATGAAAGACTTAGCTAAGTTCGTCGCGAACGTCGTCACGAACGCTTAATTGATGACGGACTACGCCGTGACGTCATAATCAATTACAGCATGAATGACGTGGCTAAATTCTACTAAGTGTTGGTCTACAAATTGCATTCTTTACTATTTAATAAACATTATGTTGAATATTTTGGATCCAATTTGACTCGGCGTTGTCGCTGTCATAGGCAGCCACAGCGGCCAGTCAAATTAGTTTCAAAATACTGAACAGCGTACCTGAATATTTTTCTGGATATTGATAGTCAGGAAGTTCAGGGATCGATCGGTCCCAAAATGG
>CM067370.1:64699438-64789438 GCA_034401795.1 Chaetoderma sp. LZ-2023a | reverse complement strand
TTTAAAGTGAAGGATATGAATATTATTATCTTCTTGTTATTCAAATCATATTCCTTGTACTTGTTTGCCGACCGACCGATGTCATGTTAGGACCAAGTTGGTTCAAGTGTTAGATACATGAATTAAAATTGGTGTCAAGCTCTCTTTCACATGCAAAGTATCCTACATATGGGCAAGAAAAAGGAACAAGAACCAACGTGGCATTGTGGGTGCTTTCAAGATATGGTGCAGCAAGACAGAATTGAGAAAACCATAGAGAAGCAATAGGAAAAATGTTGCAGTTTCGGTAGGACCCCCGCTGCTTTGCCAAACGATAATTAGAGCTAATTTGCAATCGAGGTTGATAGTAACAGAACCATTCAGTAGACC
Organism: Chaetoderma sp. LZ-2023a; assembly: GCA_034401795.1. Taxonomy (NCBI): domain Eukaryota; kingdom Metazoa; phylum Mollusca; class Caudofoveata; order Chaetodermatida; family Chaetodermatidae; genus Chaetoderma; species Chaetoderma sp. LZ-2023a. The sequence goes on along the minus strand of CM067370.1, from coordinate 64,789,069 downwards.
ATCCAGTAATCCCTAAGACAATAATTCCAGTCATATTTCTTTGATATTGGGTGAACGATTCAGTGGCAATGAAGAATGAAAGGTTACACTACAGATACTATCACATAATGATTACTGAGTCATTGGTATAAAATACCATCAATGCTTTTATGTGAAATGTGTACATCGTTATGCTAACCAAGATGTCAAAGATCTTTACTTAATAACAGGATATGGATAAAAAAGAGAAATTGTTAAGATAGGGAATGTTTCACTACGCTGGGTGGACCGCTTAAAGATGATAACATATTCTAACTGATGAGGTTACTAAACCTACATACAGGTAGACTTACACGGGATGTCTTGTGAACGTGCTGTTACAGTAATGCAAAGCAATGCAGTAACAGAGAAATCTGTACCAATAACCATTATGTAGGATTCTCTCAACACTAGTCCAGGGAATGAAAACTGAAATCGCCCACAAGAAAAGAAGATAACATGATTTGAAAAGAACAAGACGATGTATCACTAGAACAACGCTACATCTTTGGATATACATGTGTCATTTGGAGGCGAATCCTCAAAACAATACAGAAGACGCAGCTATTTTATGGAACACTCCTAAGGGATGATAGTGGTGATATCCCAGTATCTCTAAAACGTCTTAAATACTTAATGGTCTGACACATTGTACGAATTGTATTTCTTTGCTAATTACTAAACATGCTGTTGAATATTTTGAAACTAATTTGACTGGGTGTTGTTGCTGCCTATGTAAGTAACAGCGCACACTGTGTGCTGTTACTTACATAGGCAGCAACAACACCCAGTCAAATTAGTTTCAAAATATTAATAAATTATCAATAACTCAAACATACCTTGATATACCTACATATGCCCCAGAGCTACTACTACAACGATACCACAACCACCACCACCACCACCACCACCACCACCACCACCACCATCATCATCATCATTATCATCATCATCATCATCATCATCATCATCAGCAGCAGCAGCAGCAGCAGCAGCAGCAGCAGCAGCAGCAATGGTAGCAGCAGCAGCATTAATCACAGCAATATCGCCATAGTTGTTATCATGGGGTTTATCATCAACCGCATTCTGCTAGCTTGTAATTATTTACATTCTTCGCTATTACTAATCATTGCCATGGTCATCATCAGCGATGTCATCTGCCTAATAAAATGCAATATAACATTTTCAGAGGACCGCGGAATGGAAATGTTGTGCTCTTGACGAATACTGGGATGATGCTGCTTCCCAGTGCGTCATAGATACTAACGAAATTTGTGACGCAACGTGCCTTGCACTACCTCCAGATCCCATCGGTGAGTCACATACCATCACTGGTTGGTGAATCCCACCAGTCGTTCAAGTGTATGACGTTATACTCATTTACGTCACCTGTAGGCTGATGTCGCAATCATAGTTGACAGAAATACTAGGTCATGTACCTGGAATAGTCCTTCAGTTGCAAGCATTATATGTCTTACCATTTAAGAAACATTTTGTTGAATATTTTGAAACTAATTTCAGTCAGCGCTGTTGCCACCATAGGCAGCCCCCTGACAAATTATTTATAAAATAGTCAACAGGTTAGCTGTATAGTTACCCTGAAATTCGGATTCTGGCAATTCAGGATTCAAAATATATGAATCGATTCCAACACGTGCAAAGCATTGGCGGAACTTAGCTAGAGATGGGCAGGCCATACCTAGAAGTAGATTCATCCATTAGTGCCAATGATAGCAGCAGCTATTATCGAGAGTTGGTCACGGTTATATGGTTATGCGTAATATACGGTATCCTGTTAGATATTTAGGCGAGGTAGTCGTTTAGTTTTAAATTATTATTATTATTATTATTATTATTATTATTATTATTATTATTATTATTATTATTATTATTATTATTATCAGCTGTTCCGATTACTATTATTTTTAATCTTCTATCCAATTTGTAAATTCACACGTATGATCAGAATCAAGCGCAGACTTCACATACGATTAGATACGCAGGACTAGTCTCGGGCGCTAAACGAATCTGAGTGGCCAAATGGGTCGGTGGCTATCTTGGATTTTCTGCAATTTTGGGTGACTTTACTAAAATATGCTGGCAAAGCCGAGTGATCTTAAATTTAGCATACACACTACAGACGATGTGTAGAATCAGGCCGTTTGTTCAAGTGAAGACGACTAGCTATGGGTTGAACGGTTATCATTATTTAATGACGTCATAAACCACAAAAAATCTTCTCCCCAGAACTACTGAACTGATTTCGCACAATTTTTGGAAATATAATCAGTCACTAAGGGAACTTCAAGAGAACTTGTTAGCATTAACCTATTGTCGCCATAGACTAATGAAATGATTGGATTTCGGTGGTCATTTTGAACCTTTTTCATTTAAAGGATTTTGTTGGCGAAAATATCTTCCTTTAGGTTCTTTCACCTTACAAACTCAAGTGTGACACTTCCAAGCATCTCCGATGGTTTGGTAATGTATCCTCTTCTCTGGATGCCCTGAACTGAACTGGGTGAAATTTAGAAAACATTATTAGCATGAAGGGCCACTCAAGAATGTCAATCAAGTTTACTAAATAAAGCCCATGGCTAAGAAGCATAGACATCATCGACTAATAGCAATGGGCGGCCAATTTCAACTTTTTTATGTTATTGATTTTGATGGCAAAAATCCCTTCTTATAGGTTGTTTCACTCCAAACCTGGATTTAGCACTTTCGAAAATGACGGATGAATGGTTTGGCGACCATTTTTATAATGCCATATTTTAATGTATTTATTAATATATTGCACAGGGTTTGATAAAAAAAAAGGTGTTTGTACTTTGAAAGGTATGATCAGGTTCGGGCTCAAACTGCACTCGGTACTAGATACCGCAAAGGACTAGCGCCTTGTACTAAAAGAATCTTATTGGTTACGTAGATCGGAGACCATTTTGGACTTTCTGCCATATTGGGGGACTATTCTAAAACCTTCTCTGAAAGCGGCAAGCTGAGCGATCCTAGACTCAGCATACATATTCTAGACGCTGCACAGCATCAAGTTTTCCAAGAGAAGATGATTGGAGATGGTTTTGGCAGTCATATTGATGGCATCATAAATCACAAAATCATCTTTACCTCAATAACTACGTAACCGATTTCGGAAAAATGGTGTACATTTGGCCAGGCCCTAAGGACTGTTCAAGTTTATTCAAGAGAACTTAATGACCTTATGAACATGGCCGCCATGGACCAATTAAGAGACAGCGTGTTGGTGGCCATTTCTAACTTTATTATTTGATGGATTCTGATGGCGAAAAGGTCTTCCAATAAGTTCTTTCACCTTCCAAACTCAAATTTGCCACTTTTGAACATGTTCAATGAATGACTTTGTGGCCATGTTGTTGCCGAAATCATACATAATTAATGTAGGTGCTACTCTGGAAGTCCTGAACTGAGCTGAAATTTGGAGAGCATTATTAGCAACGAAGAGCCACTCAATAATACTGCTCAAGTTTCTTATATGTAGCTACAAGGATATCCCCAGCGACCCTCTCATTGGAGTATTTGTGCGGCCATTTTGACCTTTTTATCTGACAGATTTTGATGGCCAAAATATATTCCTATGGGATGTTTCAGCTCACAAACCCGTATTTAGCACTATCGTTACTAATCACCAGTAACCTTTAGTTAACTATCAAATTTGTTCAATAATATTTTTATTTTCTCATAGAAAATGTCCATCTGGGGAGCGGGATATATTTGTTTCTGGGGAATTACCACCGGAATGACTGTTTCGGCTATCGAGCCAGCCATTCCGGTGATGGATCTTCAGAAATAATCTTCTCTTGGTCTGCAGATGGTCATTGTCAAAGACAACTGCAGAAACTGTTTGTTGTTCGATTGAGGGGTAAAGTGTTAACTATTACAGACATGAAATGACAAATTATTTATGTCAGATCTAACGAATATTCTTTTCAATATTTTGAAGCTGATTCCAGTCACATTATTTTCAAAATATTCAACAGCTCTCCTGTACAGTTTTCTTGAAAATGAGACACTGGAATTTCAAGGGTTACTTATCAATGAGCTCGATAAAACTATTAGAATTAGTCGATTAGCCCATGTACACACACTGCGACACCAACATTCCGCCTCGTTAAAGAGACGAATCATTGAAATGCAGAAAACCCTACACGATTTAATTATGTATATAACATATGTAACCGCCATTATATGCATATTTCATATATATATATATATATATATATATATATATATATATATATATATATATATATATATATATATATATATATATATATATATATATATATATATATATATATATATATATATATATATATATATATATATATATTTCATGCACTTTTAAAGAAGTTATCGAATAAACTTGAAATTGACAATTGAAAATTGAAATTGAAAGTGTCCCATGTTCGGTTTGGTGACCATCTTGATGGCGTCATATAACATATAAACATTTATATCTCTGAGACTCCTGCACCGATCTCGCTGAAAATGGGAACCAGACAGAAAGTCCAAATCAAGCTTATTCGAGTCAAGTTGATATCTAAAGTAATACACAGATCACAGTTGAGCAAGGGATAGGTACTGTTGGAAGCCGCGTGGCTGTTCTTGAATAGTTGTATTATTATTATAATTTTTATTTTATTTTTATTTTTTTCTGTCAGTGGACTGTCCAATGGTTGCATTGGATGATCCTCGGTTTTATCGTGACTCACGTGATCCGGACGCGGAGGAATGGGCATGTAAACTTGGCATGATTTTTAGCATGGAGACTTGTACTTGTGAAGGATCTCCTCCTGTTGACGAGTGTAAGTGAATCAAACGTATTGAGCAGTTAATAGAACAGTGGAATGAATTCCTTTGAAAGGGGTGTGGGAGTAGATATTTGTAAATATATTATAGTCATAAACACCCCAGAGTGGTGACATGATATAGTCCTGCGCACACACCCTCTCATTTTTTACGCCCATGTACTATCTAATACGTACAACACATGGTGATGGTGGTGATGATGACCGCGATGATAAATAAATTAATTAAATCAGCTTATGTCGTTAATAATACCTAATTGCAGTTTGCACGCCGATTTTCAATCTAACATTCGACGGTGGCTTAATCAAGGATCTGTCGAGGAACGAGTTCTGGATAGCAGATAGAGGCGCGATATTTGCAAGCCTGGATCAAGCTACTGGCCGTTGGTATGGTGAATTTGATGGATCCTCACAGCTATTTGTCCCTGGCCTCAGCAATCTCGATCTTCTAAGAAACTGGGCATTTGTTGTTAACTATAACCCAATGAACAATAATAACCGACGAGGCGCGCTAATTGGAAGCACAAATTGCGCGAAGAAACAAGGCTCATATTATCTGTCGTTAATGACCGGAGATGGAAACCTTGAAGGTTATGTGAAGACGCAAAGTGGACGGTCCGATTTCTCCGGCACGGCCACACTCAATAATGTGGTAGGTTTTCCGCTTATATTTAGATATATATATATATATATATATATATATATATATATATATATATATATATATATATATATATATATATATATATATATATATATATATATATATATATATATATATATATATATATATATATATATATATATATATATATATATATATATATATATATATATATATATATATATATATATATATATATATATGTATATATTTATATATATATATGTCTCATGACAACAGAATGTATTATATCTAGAATACATAGGTCGCATGACAGAGGAGGTGGTGGGGTTGGGGTGGGTGGGCGTGCCGGTGGGGGTGGGGACGCTGTGTGTGTGAGGGGGTGGGTGGGTTGGGGTGGTGGTGGGTGGGGTGTTGGGGAGGGGGTGGGGGGGGGAGGTGGCGGTAGCATCTCAGGCTTTCAAATATATGTGTGCGGAAGCGCGTGTATGACAAAATAGCTCATATTGTACTTATTTGATATTTGTTATAAATTTCTTAATTAGTATATTACTTTAATTTCTACATGACACTGATCTATCGTGTTCTCTTATTTAATTTCACTGCAATTTACTGTTTTTATCAATAAATCATATTGGGTAAAAAGGATTCCCAAAAGTAGTAGTAGTAGTAGTAGTAGTAGTAGTAGTAGCAGCAGCAGCAGCAGCAGCAGCAGCAGCAGCAGCAGCAGCAGCACCAGCACCAGCAGCAGCAGCAGCAGCAGCAGCAGCAGCAGCAGCAGCAGCAGCAACAGTAGTAGTAATAGTCGCTCTGTCAATGGCTGTTGTCATCATCGTCCTGAGATCGTGTCTTATTACGGGTTGCCATGCAATCATTAGAAACACCTTTTCTCCTCATTTGACATAGTTAACTGCTATAAGACTTAGTTCAATGTCGTTTCACACTCGAAGCTAGGTGCCATCTATTTTACCCTAAGTATCTCCCTCCAAAAGAGAATAATTCACCGAGATGTTATCGCTGAGGGCAGGCGGTAACGGATAACGGGCGGTCAATGAGGACAGGTGGTCACTAAGGACAGGTGGTCACTGAGGACTGGTGGCCACTGAGGACAGGTGGCCACTGAGGACTGGTGGTCACTGAGGACTGGTGGTCACTAAGGACAGGTGATCGCTGAGGACTGGTGGTCACTGAGGACAGGTGGTCACTGAGGACTGGTGGCCACTGAGGACAGGTGGTCACTGAGGACTGGTGGTCACTGAGGACTGGTGGTCACTGAGGACAGGTGGTCACTGAGGACTGATGGACACTGAGGGCAGGTGGTCACTGAGGACAGATGGTCACTGAGGACAGATGGTCACTGAGGACAGGTGGTCATTGAGAACAGGTGATCACTGAGGACTGGTGGCCACTGAGGACAGGTGATCACTGAGGACTGGTGATCACTGACTTTACCTAATTTCACAACCCGGGTGGCCCATTGAGATGGACGATCCGCAGTCTTAAAGAACCACTATGTTCCGCTGCAGAAGCAGTTGGCTATACAAGACATGTTTGACTTTATAATAAAGAAATATTAATTCGTTAGCGCATTTAAATCGATTTTAACGCTTTGAACCGTGAATTCCCAGAATCTCAAATTCAAGATATGTAGCTTATATGTGTAAGCTTGTCAATATTTTGAAATTACTTTGGGTCAGATCTGTTTCTAGCTATAGCCCCAAAAGCTCACTTTTAAAGTAGTTTCAAAATAATTCGATTCACCTTTCCAGTTTATCCATCCATCATATGACGTCATAATCAACTAAGTAGCGTGTATGCTTACGTCATAATCATGACGTCATGAATGAGTCGAAATAGTCTGTCTTTAGCGCGTAATAGGGTAACACGTTGTACGAATTGTATGTCTGCCAGTCGAATTAGTTTCAAAATATTCAACAGCTTACCTGCAGTTTTCTGGAAATTGATAGTCAGAGAGTTCAGAGACTGGTCGATCCCAACACACGCGTGGTATGGAAGGGAGCTTAGACAGAGATGGGCGGGGCATAGCTAAAACTGGAGTGGTCCATTCACGCTTACATTCGGACCTATGTTGCTTTCGTGTCGAACCAATGTCATGTGATTGTGACGTCAACTAACAGGTCAAGTAACGTGATCATGACGTCAGATATTTGGGATTCGCGTATGAAAGATTAAAAAGCGAGAGTGCACTAATGTTGACATAATAATCTTATTGAAATCAATGACGTATATAGATGGATCCATTTCTAGCTATGCCTCGCCAGTTTTAGCTACACACAACCAACACTTTGCGCGGGTTAGGATGTGTCTATATACTTTGAATCTTGCATTTCCAGTATCCCAATTTCAAGCTAACTATACAGGTAAATTCTTGAATATTTTGAAACTAATTTGACTGGGTGCTGTTGCAGATCCACCCACCCTCTATCCGACATTCTATATATCTATCAATCAATGTATCGTCGGGCAGCAGCAGCGCCCGGTAAAATTAGTTTAAAAAACCAATGTTTATTAAATAGTAAAGACATACAATTCGTACACTTGATTATTCAATGTTCATGACAGACATAGACAAGTCATTCATTAGGCATTTTGGGTTGCGGCGTCAGCCTATACGTGATAGAATTGATTATGACGTCAGACAAATGAGTGACAGATCGGATCTATCCATTCCTTGTGTTCGCTTTTCTCCGTTAACGCTTCAACAAATGACACCGTTTGATTGACAGCTCTGGTCCACGGACTACATCATTTTTGGTTTGTTCGTCCGTCAGTTATTTCATAGAGTATTGTTCTTGTGGTTTTCAGGCAACAAATGCGATCAACAGAGCAGTCTACATGTACAGAAATGGAACTCTGAGCGTGAAGGTTGGCACAAACGAAGACAGCGTTGAAATTTTCGGTGAGTATTAATTACTAGAGAGTTAGACTGATGTTCTTTCCTCATGTAAGTAGATATCATCTCACTATGGTAACACACATCTAAAAAAATGTTCTAAATTTATTCAACAGCTTAATTAGCACATCGTAAAGAACTGTCATAATTTATTCTGTTTGTTCAAAATGGATAAATTTCACTAGCCACTGCCCATCGTTATTCCACTTGTTTGCTTTTTAAAATAACCCTCGTTGTTGTTTCCCCAGGCCGTATGTGGAGGCGTGACAGTCTCTGTGGATTCCATATAGGATGGAGCCAGGAAATGAACTATTTCAGTGGAAGAATTTATGATGTAAGTGGCATGTGAATTTTCACAATTATAATCAGAGCGCCAGGATTTCAGTCCAATATACAATATTACGGTCCAGTCCTGTCAGCTATTAATTAGCTAGACAATTCTCATTTAGTAGCTTTTCCATATAGAGGAATTAGGGCGTGGTATAATTGTCTGCCTGTTTATTTGTCCATCTTATTTCCCGTCATTCCACCCATCCATCCATCCATCTAGCTGCCTGCCTGTATGCACGCCTGTATGTATGTCTGCCTACCTGCCTGCCTCCCTAACTGCCTGCCTGCTTGTCTGTCTGTCCGTCCGTCCGTCCATCCGCCAGCCCACTCGCCTGTCCGCCCGCCCACCCGTCCATCCGTCCACCCGCTCACCTGCCCACCTGCCTGCCTGCCTTCCCGCATATCTGTATGTATGTATGTATGTATGTATGTATTTTTATTTTTTTATGGACGCACTGGCAACGTGCGGCTTCAATTTCCATGTGCTAACTTAGCCGACAGTGCTGCACCCGTTAGTTTAATTTGTTGATCACCATCTCCCGGTCGGGGGATCGAACCGTCATCCTGCAACTCCGCATAGCATCAGCAACCAGGCATCTTTCCACTGGACCACCGCACCAAGACTAAAAGTCAAGGATTGGCCGACCAGTTTTCACATGTCCGATATACTGACACACTGACGATTCATATGGGACTATCTGTGGATGCATCTGTCACAATCAATCCTAGGCTTTTACGCCTATTGTACTCTGACTCCAGCACGGCTCTGGCAGTATATGTATTTTTATTTTTTTATGGACGCACTGGCAACGTGCGGCTTCAATTTCCATGTGCTAACTTAGCCGACAGTGCTGCACCCGTTAGTTTAATTTGTTGATCACCATCTCCCGGTCGGGGGATCAAACCGTCATCCTGCAACTCCGCATAGCATCAGCAACCAGGCATCTTTCCACTGGACCACCGCACCAAGACTAAAAGTCAAGGATTGGCCGACCAGTTTTCACATGTCCGATATACTGACACACTGACGATTCATAATGTATGTATGTATGTATGTATGTATGTATGTATGTATGTATGTATGTATGTATGTATGTATGTATGTATGTATGTATGTATGTATGTATGTATGTATGTATGTATGTATGTATGTATGTATGTATGTATGTATGTATGTACGTATGTCTGCTCATGTATATACTTATCCATGAATTTATTTATCTAGTCGTAGACTTCTCCGTTTAATCATTTGTTCATCCATCCATCCACCCATCTACCCGTCCACCCTCCAGCTGTCATTATATCAATCTGTTTATCAATCCATCAGTCAGTCGGGTGGTTGGTTGGTCGATCGGTCAGTCTAGCTGTGGGTTGGTAGGTGGGTTGTTGGCTCAGTCGGTCGTTCGGCCCGTCGTCCCAGTAGGTAGTTCAGATGGTCGGATGGTCGGTTGGTCGGTCGGTTGTTCAGGTTGTCGATGGGTGGTGGGTGGTGGGTGGATGGGTGGTTGGTCGGTGAGTATTGGTAGGTGGGCTGATCAGTGTGTAGGTTGGTTGGTGGTTGGTTGGTTGGTGGGTGAATGGATGGGTTGGTAGTTGGGTGGGTGGTTGTGTTGGTGGGTGGGTGGCTTGGTGAATGGGTGTGTGAGCGGGCGAGTGGGTGGGTTCGCGTGGGTGTATGAGTCGGTCAGTCAGTCTGTCTTTCATTGCCTGCCTTCCTACTGGCCTAGTGGTCTAGCGGTCTAGCAGTTTGTCTGTCTGTCTGTCTGTCTGTCTGTCGGTTGGTCGGTGTACCCAATTTAATCATGCTATATTCATTCATTCATTCATTCATTCATTCATTCATTCATTCATTCATTCATTCATTCATTCATTCATTCATTCATTCATCCATCCATCCATTCATTCATTCATTTATTCATTCATTCATTCATTCATTCATTCATTCATTCATTCATTCATTCATTAATTCATTCATTCAGTCTGTCGTTTGATTGCTTATTAACAGGTCCTTGTGTATCGTGATCCAGACTGCATACCAGATAACTTGTAGAGAACAACGGACCTGTCTCATAACATGTGTGTTATTTACCGAGACCCAGGTAGAGAAACTCAGGATATTCACGTTTATTACAAAATGGGCATTGAATTCACATCGGAATTTCCATATTATATATTGTCCCGTTAGAAGCTCACGTCGTGTTGTATTTTATAGTAATAATAATAATACTTAGCCATTAGATGGAATATTAAAATATGCCGTCATTGCGTTTAGGATAAGTCAGATGTTATATGGAATAATCGTTGGCGCCTACATTCGGGAGATAGGTGTTCATTGCAGACCGGTAAGATTGTAGCAAGTCTCAGCATCTATCCATCATTACCTGCGTGACGGAAGGCTGGTATCAAAACCAGAATTCTTTACGGCTAACGTTATTCGAGACCTTTCATAAGCTGGACAACCTTGCAAATGGAATGTGCATGCGCGCGTGTTTTTGTGAATGGGGTTGGGGATGGGGCTGAGAGAGGGATAAGACAGCAACTAAACCTGACGGGGAGACAAGTGGTCAACCACCCGGATAGATTTTGACATCTGAATGCTCTCAGTGTTTTCAGACTTGAATATGGGCCTTCGGTTGGCTTGCATTATTCTCTTTTAATTGTAAAAGGTCCGAGCTGTATAAAAGTTAGATTGCTTCTTAATACAGACCAAGTGCCATAGGAAGCACACTTTTTGACCAACGGAGAGCAGTTATTTAAAATATGTATGTTTACGAGCACATATTGTAACCCACGGTTTGCGCGTAAGAGACAGTTGCTTATTAAAACGTGATTACCAATAGTTATATGTCAATTGATATATGTTGCAAATGTTAATGAATACAGCTGTTTTAATCTTTATTTGCATACAATTATGCAAATAAGATGCGTATATTATATACAGCTGTATTCATTAAGATACTTAATTTGATGATTCCAATAATACAGACAACTTCATTATACTTTTCTTCTTGTTGCTTTATTATTCTTCACACATTTAATCTTAAGGGTGGCATTGCCTCGTCTCACGCAATTTGGTGTTCTGACCAGATTTCAGAACTTGTAGATCAAGTATATGACGTCATAATCAACTACGTCATATGTAAGCTGACGTCGCAATCAACTACGTATTGAAGCTAAGTCTGTCAGGAAGTTTTACATGTCCATCAGTTGTACGAATTGCATGCCTTTATTATTTAATAAAAATCATGTTGAATATTCGTAACTAATTTGACTGGACGTTGTTGCTGCCTGCCACGGCAGTAACAGCAACCAGCCAAATTAGTTTTAAAATATTCAGCAGCTGACCTATATAGTTTTCTGGAATTGAGATTCAGGGAGTTCAGTGTTCGATCATCCCAACGCGAGCGAAGCATGGGCTTAGGTAAAAAGGGTAGTACATAGCTAAAAGTGGATTCATCTATTCTGGTTCTACATAATTGTAAAGTACAAGCTAACAACAGATGAACAGTTAATATATGTGGTCTAGAAGAATCCTCTGTAGCCTCCGGAGGTGCGCAATGATGCGTCCGTCCATTCTGTACCGTTGCACCGTATATCCATGATGCACGGGATGGCTGGCTAGCGTTGGTTGTTTTCAGAGTTACTGATCTCGTCTCGCCACTCTCCTGAAAATACAGAAACCGACTTCTAGAGCCGGTGGAACAATAACGTTCCAGTGCGGCCGTGAAACCATTGCCGCCGAGATTGAACCACATGGTCTCGTCCCGGCTGTTCGTGTCAGCGGTATGGCGGTCCATTACTCAATTTAGGAGTCTAGATATAATTAAAATAGTTATATAACAAACAATGCTACTCGTTTGCTAGTATGAGAGAGAACACATAGTACATATAACTGAGTTGGTGTCTTGTTCAACGCGGGCTCATGCTAGGTGTCAGTATGGTCACCTTATGGAACATACCCCTCAGAAAGACAGCATGCGAACATGTTACAATGTGTCAGATTCAGAATCATATACGATCCTGTTACTAATCACACAGCAACCACATATAACATCACTAAGACAAGTGTAGCTCGCGGGGTAGTGTCGCGCCATTCCAGTGTCTGATGTCGACTCGCCGCATTGCATGTGCACGACGAGTGATGATGCTGGTTAGGTTCCGGTCTTGGGGTTACGGATCCCGTGCGATACTGTCCTACGGGTAACAAAGACCGGTTCCTAAGGCCGGTGGAACTCAATATTTCCGGTGGGGCCATGCGACCATTGTCGCGAACATTAAAGAGTTCCCAAGAGTTTGTGTCACCAGTATGCCTGTCCATAGCAATTTCGTGATCTATGGACTTACACGATTTGATTGGTGACCTAATTAAAAAAGGCTATATAATAGTTTTACCTAGACAGACTGTCAAGTATGCTAGATAAAAATGAGCATACGACAATACAAGACATAGAGACAGCCTGATGAACCTTTGAATGCGGGACTCCCGGAGGTACAGCAGAGACTCGTAGGTCCGCAGAGGTATCCTCGCAAGGGAGGCTCCCGTACATGAGATCGCTAATTAACTTAATATAAGCCATTATAATTCTAAGCTGAAAGGAAAGAAAATTATCTTTTATAGTGTCGATAAACCATGTGCCTCCCGCGGGCACTAGTTCTGGTGCTAGTTTGGGTGAGAAGTACTAGCCTCGGGTGGGCCGTCACCTCTGAATCCTTGTGAGAGGCCAGGGCCTCGCACGGGCCTCCGTCACAGGAGAATGTCGCCATCACTTAAAGCGGGAGAAGAGCATTGGCCAAAAAGGGACTACTCTAATATTCAGCCAAAATGCTGTAAAGAATAGACCATACCTAGTTAAATTATGACTATTAGGTTGCGTGCTGTTTTACGTGAAGACGGGACAAGCGATTCCCGAGGGATTCCCACGCCACTGTCTTATGTAGTTTCAAATATGCTGAATTAGTAGTTGCCACTTTTATTTATGTGGGCCTTCTTCTATGCCTAACCTATCATTTTGTTTTTAGAGACAAGAACTATTTTAGGCCGCAAATGGCGGATGCCTACATAGCTTTAGATATGGCTGTCATTGAGAATGGATGTCCTACGGCATCAATACTGAAGACAGCATGCATACATGTAATTTCGCAAGATCTCCGAGCTGGGTGAGAATCCAGACATCTTACTCCATAACCACTTAAAACATTACAGGACATTGGTTACTTTTCACAAAAGCAAGTTTAGGCAACTGATCAATCATTACGGTGGGGATGTAGGAGCGACTACCCACCGTGAATGTCCTTCCCGTGAGGGCGTGGCAGATCTTAACATCATGCCCAGATATTCTTATGGAATTCAGTGGGGATGCGCATCTCGCCCGTCACAAGGTCATATGGAGCTATCTTTTTAACCTGATGTTAGGTTTAAATGCAAGTTGCCCAGTTATGCACTGCTGTGCGGGAGAATGGTCTAGCAGATGAAAAAGGAAATAATAATTAAAATATATGTTTGCAGTGCTTCCTACATTAGCGAGGATAACTAACTACTAGGTATCTGAAGATACATGGGAAATGTATGTGACACCACACCCTGGCCATCGCCGCTCGGAAACCCCAATAGTTTCCCAGGGTCGGATCAATCCATGGTGCGGATAGGGACATCCAAACAATTAAGAAGCCATAAGGCTTAGTGGAACATGAAGAGAGACAATAACTTATAAATATGAGGCCCAATAGGTATGTTGGCCAATTTTACACAACCTTGCCGGAGTGCGGGGCTAAATTATCGCAACTACCGGAAAAGAGGCATACACTATGTGTCTCTTGATGAAGAAATTGTCTCTAATCATATTAAACCTATCTTATCGAGCTGAATAGAAAGGCTTTTTAGTCAGTAGCATGCCGGGCTAAACAGAGTCATAACACGGACAGCGACCTCCGTGAAAAATTGTTGGTGGCGGGAGAACGTGATGCATATAAAAATGTTGCTGTATAGTGTTTCCTACGTGCACTGCAGTCCTACATTTTCTACAAATAAACGAAACATATGAACTGATGGCTACTTGCCATAAATAAAACTACCCAGAACAAGCAATACAATGTGAAATGATTAGAATAATATATAAAGTATATGTTGACGGACCTATTACGGTGCGGTTAGCGAAAAACGCCTTACAGAAAAATAAGAATAGCTATAAACAGATAAAGAAATTTTTCGTCATCGGGACCGTTTATGCAGACAAAATTCAATTATTAAAGCTGTAATTAACGGAATAATTAAAATGTTAAGTATAGTTACTTGAATAATCGGTAGCCATTCTTAATGATGGGCTACCGTGTTACTGAAATTGATACATCACCCTTGGTGTGACATGAGTTGATTCTTTCTCTGGAAGATGGAATGTTCCCGCAGGTCGGTTCCCACAAACAGGATTCCCGTATGCAGTCCAGAACGGGAGCGGATCGAACTCAGGACGGTAATCACAACATAGAATGTCTACCGAGCAGTCAGTAAGTAATACAATAACATTACTGTTAGGGAGAAAGTTCCTGTACACCGATGGTACGGATGGAAGTTAATAACAACCCGTTCATGAATACGGATGAAGATACATAACTAAGCTTAACGGTGCGGGGTACGTCAGTTAGCTCTTAAGACCTACCAGGCAAAGTTTACTTGCTGCGGTCAAAAAGTTTAAATAAACCTGCACGACATTAGTGTGGGGGTGGTTGAATAACCATTTTTTGGCGTGGCCGGCAGATCCGGCGAGTGATCCACCAAAGAACATCGCTGCCTCTACATCTGTAGAATCACATATTCAGGCCGGGAAAGCCTTCACCGCAAGTTTGTGTTCCGAGTAAGTTCTTGATTTATTCGTGAACAATATTCAAAGGTTCCAAAAATGCTCCTGCACAATTGGGAGATAGAAAATTGCTTTTAGTGCGGTGGGTTGGATTGCTGCTGTGGCTATGGGAGAGAAACTTCCCAAGACAGAAGTAATCTGCTTAATGCCTGTCTTGCTGATAGTAGCTGGCACAGATCCAACCTATTCGGCCCCTGGCCGAGGATGCTCTCGAGTTCTGGATTTCATTTCCTTTTATACTAGTCGTGACGTCATAGGCACAGGCTTCAACCAATCATCGGTCGAGCAACGGCCAATCAGCCCATAGCTGATAATAACGCAGTCGAATGTTCTAGAACATTCTAGAAGTTCTGCGTACACGTGGTTACGACGTCAATATTTTGAAGATAATCAAAAGGAGTTTTCAGTGGATAACCCAGCCATTTCTTAACCGATTTTGAAATGGTTTACAGATTTGTAAAGCCCGTCGAATCTTGCTCTTGATTAATGCGGGAACAAGTAAGTAAAAAGGATTTCAATGTACCAACTCGGTACACTAAAATCGCCATCCTATCTTGGTCGTGAAATATACGCTCCGTCAAAATAGTATTAAGCGTGTGCATGCGCGCTAAGCGATTTAATGAACTTAGTCGTTCTATATACGCTTATGGCTCTACCCAGGGGGCGTGTTCAGGGAACGAATCCAGGATGGGCGGCACGTACCCAGCTTAGCTGGTACGGCCGGCACATGACCGGTCGATCCGAAATACACCACCCCCTCCTGATTTGTTATCCATGGCAAACGATCACACATTGCGGATCGACGCACGGACGCATGCTAGGCGGAAATTTTAGACTTCCCGGGTAGGTGCGTGGCCGGAGAGGAGTAGTGACACAATAGACGCGTATTCAAGAGGCAGAGCACATAGAGGTGCCAAAGAGAAGAGCGAAGGAATACTTTTAGTTTTGATTTTTGACCTGGAATTATTTTTCCAGGTCTTTTCTCTTTTTTTTTGTTTTGTTTTAATATTACGGTGCATGCTTTAACTTTATTTAGTCAATGATTCCCTAAAAATAGCTCGCATGGGTGTTCTCTTTGTGTGCGGATAATTATTATCTATGCAGCGAACACCCAAGCTCCAACATACCACAATTTAAGATATATAATAATATATAAAATATATATAAAATATATAATTTCCATGTAACATACCCTTACGGGGTATTTAAAATTTTACTGCTAATTACTTGCGCACCCCGGGTAAATAAAGAGGTATGCAACACTTATCTTGATTAATAAAAATATTTGCGGCCCGTTATAGCGGGTCCACAATGGACAGCTCTCATTGACCCCATAGCCGTCCTGACATCTAAGACAGGAAGAAAAATAATAAGAAAAATAGAACATAATAGTAACTCAAAAAGTTAGTTTATCAGGCTGCCCCAGCATAGCTGAGACTGCATGACGGGATTATGACATTATTGCACTACAGGGTGTTGTATACTTTACGTTGCACACAACGTTCTTACAACACCGGCATCCATAGTGCTCAATGTGTGTGAGACACAGCTGGGCAACTAAGTTGAGCAGCAATGTAGGATAACCGTGGTCATCCTAGGGATGGGATTCAATTAATCTAACATATACAATAATAAGAAATGTATTTCAAAAATAAATAAATAAAAAGTAATTTTCCACGAGTCGCACCACTGATGTTCTGCTGTAACACAAACGATCACACCTCTGCCGAAAAGTTTCCCCACTGAGTCTGGATCCCGCGACTGATGGTGGTTGGTCACAGTGGATGAATTGCTAATGCTGAGATGCGTTCACTATTATTGGTGCTTCCTGGAATGTCTGAAGTGATACATGCGGGAATATTAGTGTCTATAGTGTCTCTAACAGCTACTGGTGATGTTAAAATGTTTGTTCATACGGCGGCGGTGGTGCTGGTTGGTGTCGAGGCATCTGATACTGTGGTCTTCATGATGGTAGCTGTGGTTGTGGTGGTTGTCGTGGTGATGGCTGTAAGTCGTATTGTGGGCTGAGGCAGTGATGCGGAAGTGGATGTGGCAGGTGATGACATCTTCCATGATTTGGCGTACTTCAGAAGGCGATTTGCGGTGACATTGGGCACAGGGTGTATGTCTTGTGCGTGCACGATACGTCGCTTTTCGGCATATGGTCGCTCAGGCATAGTTCCCTTCCTGATTGCTGGACTGGAATGACTGGGATGCATATGCTGGATAACATGGGTCGGAGTGATGCTGATAGAAGTAGGCTTTGATGGTCCCGGTCCCTCGTCTATGGGCAGGTCAGGAGGAGATGGTGACTGCAGGTAGCTTGGGATCTCCATCTCCGTAGGCGGCATGATGACTACCGATATAGGCTGACTGGACATGATTGCTTCGGACAATATGGGTGCGGGTATAGTTGCTATGGTCATGTTGCTGGTTAAGGATGCAGGAGCTGCCGGACTGGATTCCGCGGAGGACTTCTGCTTCTTACTCTGCTTTAGGACCGGTGTGGATGTAGTGACTGGATGCGGCATAGCGCTCCCCGATGTGACTGAAGGTGGAATTTCATGTCTGGCAGCTGACCCATTTGTTAAAGTAGCCGCGGGAGGACGATGACTAACAGGATGTCTGCGGGTAGTATTTTTCGTGTGGGCCATCTTCTCGGTCTGGAGAACTTTGACCGGTAACCGAGATTCAAAATGGCTGGCCAAAGCGGCACGATCCTCGCTTTCTTCCTCGGGAATCAATGTCACTTCTAACACAATGTGCTTATGATGGAGCACATGGGTCACTCCGTAACGGGTGGCTGTGTAGAGATATTGACATGTTACACAGAAGGCTGTCTGGAGGAGATGATCCTTGTTAATATGAAGAGTGAGGTCGGAATTTCGTGTAAAGGTTCTGGTACATGGTTCTCCACTAGCCAATAACGAGCTGCACAGGAACCTTTTCAAAACTGGTACCGATTCTTCTTCAGATGAATCCGACAATGCTAAATCTTCGAGGAGTGACATCTCATTCCCGCATGGTAGTTGGTTGCGGGAACCCAAGTAAAACCTAAAACCCTATCTTTTCATTTTTAACTTTCCAGGCCAAGTATTGTAAAAATGAATTAATAATAAGGAAACAGCAGAATTTAGTTTTCGACATGAAAGAAGCCTAATGCTATTTGTTCTTCCCTGGTGTCGAGCTTTGACGGGAAGACGAAGCTTCAGAGTGAACTGCCTCCTTTTATACGATTTAGTAACGTCATAGATGGAGGATGACCACACCTGGAAGTTTTGAAGGTGATTCGGTCGGCCCTATATGGAACAGTTTTCTCTTTCCCATTCTATGCATCACCGGATTAATTCTTCCCGTTTAAAGGGAGTACTTTTAATTATAGGAGGAATGGGTCATTAGCTTAGTCCCAGTTTAGCCCATTTAAAATTCTCCGATCAACATAAAAACAGGGTACTACTTATCCCCGTGGAGCATCACCTTTTAATTAGCGTGATGCAGTTTCACAGATTGGATGCTTATAAACTTGCCTGTTTTAATTTTAGGCTGGAGCGCCAGATGGGGTGTGTGGGAGCCTGGTGACGTCAGTGGTAATTACCCCAACTCACCCTCACCACTCCTCCATCACGCTGTGGTAGTCTCGTATTTGGGCGGCTCTCTTGGTTAAAGCGTTTGATCCAATTTACTGGCAATAGCATATGCAAAACATATGTGCTGTTTGTGGCGATGGCCGAAATACGGTTGCTGAGGTGTAGTCTTTGTAGATGCGAGAAATGGAAATATATGTTACATCATGAATCTTTATAAAATAATGCCCCTATTTGCGCGGGTCCTTAAACATGAGTCTTTGTACTTGTCTGTAATTGGTAGTTCTCAGCCCGTGTCGATTGTGGACTGGAACGCAGGTAAGAGAATTTTTGAAATTCTCTGTGTAATTATACTGTTAGATTTTTGATGCCGCTTTATCGGCCCGTGCGCTAATGATCTGTAGCACGGTAGAGTAGTTGTGTTCTTAATAAAAAAAATATAACAGTAAAGCTGTAGGTAATTTGATGTGTGGTTTAAACAGATCTATTCAGGCGGAGTTAATAATGGTTAAATTACAAGACAGCTCGGAAGTGAGTTCACACAGTGTTACGATTTACAATGCCGTCGTTTGGAGATTGTGAATACAGTCAACCTGAGTGTCTATGTTTCTAACATGTTGGTGATTTGAGTTTGATATGCGTGGCTGGTTATCTGTGGATGATACTTGCGCTGTGGTGAAGGTGACGTTTTTATTTCCACCAGGTGTGGGGGTGGGGGTGGGGGCTGCTGCGTGATGTCAACTTTATCGAACCTTGATGGTATTTCGCTCTGTAATGGCTGACCCCGTGGACAGGACAGAGTTACTTTAGAGTGCAGATGACCTGTCGGATGCTGTCGTAACTTTGATCAATCCATTATCGAAATCAACTTTTCGGTAGCAAAATCCTACTTGTGACTGACTACATCTTGGGCATCTCGCTCTCTTAATAATATCGACTGTAGTAGTAGTAGTGTCGGAATTAAAATGACACCACCTCCCTCAACTGGCCACCGTTCAGCAATCTGTGGCCCCCACTGCCCTCTCAATCCCTGGGGCATAGGTTGTTGCGACATGTGGTTGGTGTATGCCTCTAGATGGAGGCCCCCAGGGTTGTTCAGACATGTGGTTGGTGTATGCCTCTAGATGGAGGCCCCCATGGATTGAGAGGGTGGTGGGGGCCACCACGGATCGCCGAACGGCTGCCAGTTGAGGGAGGTAGTATCATTTTAATTCCGACACTATTACACATAATAGGGTCTGAACGCCCATTTAGAGACAAGCCTCCCTGTTCGCCCTAGATATGCCAGCATCTCAGAAGAGATTGCCTCTACCTCTAGATGGAGATGGGAGCTGCGGTTCTCCTGGACATGTAAGGCTGTGGCGAATATAAAACTCCCGTGTGGACTCCCACTGTCTGGGAGAACCGCCTCATGATACCGGCCAGTATTCTAACCGGTATCCTGAGGAGGTGTTTCTATCTGTGGCCCACTTTTCTACCCATCCTACCTATGCTATGCCACCTATCTCCTACCCACCCTGTTGCTATTCCAGCCGGCTGGTGTGTGTGTGTGTGTGTGTGTGTGTGTCTGTGGTGCTTTTACCCCACACTGGGGGTGTCGCAGTGGGTCTTTATCTAACCTGGTCATATTACCCTGGCCCTAGTGTCTTACCTAGTTTCCAAATTTCAGGTAAGTTCTAGCGATGTCTTTTGAGCGGATTTGAACCCCAGTTTGCAGCCTGGGAACCCTATGCAACTCAATAACTCTATTGATTGACCCACTGCAACACCACTAAAATCTTGCTTCTTAGTAATCTTATCTCTGAGTGTGAGTTGTGAAATAGCCGTTACTGTATTATCTCGAAATGACGTCAAGATCTAGAGTGACTAATAAGCGCAGCAATACAGCAACCTAAGAACGCATAACTTATCAGCTATAATTACTAATGCATACATGGTCGAGATAGTTAATGCGTTGGTTCAAATCCTCGTTTTGTGTTATTAGCAAACTTTAAAATTACAGGTTCAAATCTCGCTATGTGTTATTAGCATTTGTGAATAACTCGGCCATTTCTGGTCCGATTTTAAAAAGGTAAACGGTTTTGGAATCCTCGCTTCATTCCGGTCCTGATCGATACCAAGAACGAAGAGAATGATGTGATTTAAAGAAATCATCAGTACCAACACGGTACAATATAAGCATACACTCTCTCACAATACTGACACGTGTTGCCAGGGAAGATCTGATGCGTGCGCATGCGTGCTATGCGTTTTTATGGACTTAGCCATTTTAGCGAAACCTCTCTCATAGGGCTTTATACACTCATACTATCCTATCCAGGGGGGCATACTTGGAATGCACCCAGAGCGCTCGTCCCATACTCGGCCTAGCTGGGATGGCCCATATCCATCCGGCTGATCAGCGCCACATGATCACGTGATTCCATGTCTACAATTGCGCTTTACCCATTATCCGAGAAGCTTGACATCACGTCAAGGGCAACTCGCACAGTGACATAAAACCCATAGTAGTAGGGTCGGGATTAAAATGATACCACCTCCCTCAACTGGCCGCCGTTTGGCGATCCGTGGCCCCCACTGCCCTCTCAATCCCTGGGGCATAGGGTGTTGAGATGGGGCCACCACGGATCGCCGAACGGCTGCCAGGGAGGTAGTATCATTCCGACACTACTACTACCAGGGTCTGAACGCCCATTTAGAGACAAGCCTCCACTGTGATATACACCACTGATCGCCATCAACCACAGGGTAGGCCTCTCTCTCTATTCTGTATAGGCTCAGACAAACACATAGTCTCTGCCAGATTCGCATCGGGCACCGCCTTGTGATCAACCCCACAAACATCTGAACACCCATTTAGAGACACGCATCCACTCTCACATCGACACAACAGACAACCCCGCCCCCCACATGTACTGATCGCCAGCACCACACATAATCGGGTCTGAACGCCCAGACAGGCATGCACAGGGATATACACCACCTATAGGTACTGATCGCCAGCACCACACATAATAGGGTCTGAACGCCCAGACAGGCATACACAGGGATATATACCACCAACAGGTACTGATCGCCACACATAATAGTGTCTGAACGCCCATTTAGAGACAGGCATCCACAGGGATATACACCACCCAGAGGTACTGATCGCCAAACATAATAGGGTCTGAACGCCCATTTAGAGATAGACATCCACAGGGATATACACCGTGATTACTGTTGCACAGCTTCACGCTATTTTCAAAGCAATTCGGCCTTAGAGGCCTACTTAAACCCCTCCTATAGCGTGCTATGGAACCCATATTTGCTCACTCGACTGGTCTTGCTGACCTGGCAGATGTGTACACAGTTGGTGCTGCCAAGGTAGAAGAGAGCGATGGCAAGTCATTCGCCCTACACTACGAAGCAAACTCAAAGGCATTCTCCCTCCAACCCATTGGTGGTGATGGGGTGGAGCTGCCCACAGACCTCAAGGATGTCTTGAAGGAGCGCCTGCGTCGCAACATAGATGGCCACAAGTTTGTGTTTCGGTATGATTTCCCAAAGAGAAAGTACACCCTCGAGCCGTTGATTGAGCTCTTGGATACAGAGGTGGCAGACATCAACACCCTAAATGATTACCTCAGCTTTCATCTGGTCAAACCCTATTCGAGCGGTGCCCCGCTGATGACCAAATATGGTCTGCTATTGACCCTGGCAAAAAACCTGCAGTTCATGTTTGAGAAGGATGAAGTGTGGTACTGCGCTCGACCTTGTGGTGACTTGCAAACATGGTTGCCACTATATAGGCCTCCCGCAGTCATTGACATAGAGCTTGCTCCCCTCTCCACTGTTATGAAAAGCGATGGGACAGTTCAAAAGCTCTACAATCTTGGATCATCCTTCCTCACCTACATAGGTGAAGGTGTCTCCCCGACGAGGGTGGGTCACCGGATCGGGGTTACAGGTGGAAAGCTCCTGCTGCGTCATCCATTCGATGGACCAGAAAAAGCTGTTACCCTCCAGGAGGGCATCCTACGGGTAGATGGTGTGTCACATGTCTCCAAAGTCAAGGGTGCTGTTAAACTGCTTCAGCGAGTCGGACTCCCTAGCCCGCAAACGACTCATATAGTCCTAGAGCTACTTTTCTGAGAGTGAACCAGCTAGCTCCTGCCCCTGAGGGGATGAAGATCACTATCGATCCGGATGGAACAGGGCTCGATCTGGCACAGATATGTCTTGAGGGGTTCACTCTGTTCAGTTTAACTCTTCATATATAGCCATGATTCTCATGATACTGCTTGTGCTGGCGTCTACAGCAGTGGCACAGGGCGCTGAGGCTGCCATGATATTGGATACCAAGTGGGCCCACTTCCGGGATGACACCCAGTACAATCCTTGGGGTAGCCCCCTTGCGGAGAAACATTTACAACCGCTTTCACCCACGTGAAGAGATCGAGTCTGTCTGCCACTTCTATGGGGTGGAGAGGGTAGGATGTGGTTGCCTGCTGGAGACACCTGCTCAGCACCAGATTCTCTGCGTAACATGTGAACATGCCAGAGTCTGCCGTGGTTAACATGCTAATCACTTTAGCCTCCTCCCAGGTGAGCGTTGTCAAGTTAGATGGAAGCCATATGGGTGGTCCCATCATGCCGATGCGACTCTGGCAGAGACTACGTGTTTGTCTGAGCCTACATAGTATAGAGAGAGAGAGGCCGGCCCTGTGGTTGATGGCGATCAGTGGTGTATATCACTGTGGAGGCTTGTCTCTAAATGGGCGTTCAGGCCCTGGTAGTAGTAGTGTTGGAATGATACTACTCCCTGGCAGCCCTTCAGCGATCCGTGGTGGCCCCCGCAACCTATGCCCCGAGGATTGAGAGAGCGGTGGTATCATTTGCCTAGTAGTAGTGTCGGAATTAAAATGATACAACCTCCCTCAACTGGCCGCGTTCGGGAATTGATAGGGCGGTGGAGGCCACGGTTCGCCAAACGATGGCCAGTTGAGGGAGGTGGTATCATTTTAATTCCGACACTACTACTAGTTCCGTCACGGAAATCGAAAAGGCCGCCAATAGTGGAGGACTGTTATGTCTTATGATAAACCTACAATTTAATAAAAAATCTGTTGAAAGATTCTCTGCATAACATGTGAACATGCCAGAGTCTGCCGTGGTGCAAATGCTAATCACCTTTGCATCCTACCAGGTGAGCAAGGTAGATGGAAGACGCCATGGGTGGTCCCATCATGCTGATGCGACTCCGGCAGAGACTACGTGTTTGTCTGAGCCTACACAGCCCCATCTCCATCTAGAGGCCTACCACGATCACATGTCTCAAATTCCCATGCACAGGGCTTGGGAGGGCGGTGGGGGCCAGGGATCGCCGAACGGCTGCCAACTGAGGGCAGTGGTATCAGTTTGCCTAGTAGTAGGGTCGGAATTAAAATGATACTACCTCCCTCAACTGGCAGCCGTTCGACGATCCGTGGTGGCCCCCACCGCCCTCTCAATCCCTGGGGGCCTCCATCTAGAGGCGTACACCAACCACATGTCTCAACAGCCCTGGGGCCTCCATCTAGAGGCATACACCAACCACATGTCTCAACAATCTATGCCCCAGGGTTTGAGAGGGCAGTGGGGGCCACGGATCGCCGAATGGCGGCCACTTGAGGGAGATGGTATCATTTTAATTCCGACACTACTACTACTGTTTTTACGTGTGGCTGATGTATGTAGTCTTGGCTGTTCCCGTACGACGTTGTGGGAGAGGAAAGGCAGTGGGGGTGTCGGGCAGACGTTTCTCCCGTGACGCGTACTGTAGATGGCTGTAGTGTAATCCTTCTATCTACATGATCAGTTCCCCCGTAACTAGATAAGAAGGTGTGTGCGGGAGATTTGTTGGCTGTTGTTTGTTGATGATATGTTGTTGTCGGGAGGTCCGGGCTGCTGTATGATGCTAATGTTAAAGCGAAGTGCGCGCATTCCAGTTTTCCACGCTGGTGAATGCCGAGTCTGTTGTTATTGCGGGAGGTGGGGGTTTGCGGGAGGTATTATTTCTCCCGCATCTGGTGCGGGTACAACTGTTGCACGAGTTTTTACGTCTCTACCGGGAATTAATTAATACTGATATGTGCTGCTAGACGATGTTGTTGCTGGTGTTGAATGTCTCTGTTATGCTGAGTATGACCGAGTATGTATGTGATGTACGCGCAATGATGAATTGACGTATACAGCCCTGAGGGCAAGTGCGTTCTGTACATGACTGACGTTCTGTTTGTTGTGTGGTGTCCTGACTGCCCACGGGGGAGTATGGTAGGCCAAATGGAGGGTGTGGCCTTTGGACAGGGGGATGTGGTCATCTCCCGTTACATGATGGTTGGTGTCTTGTCATAGTTTTTAGACACCAGGAAAATTCGAGCCGAGAGTCTGCTGAACAGGCTGCTTTCCTGCCCACCACTGGGGGCATTGTTAGTCATTGCGGTGTGGGATGCCACCTCCTCTGTAGCAGCGATCTCTCTCATATCTGAAGATTGACAGTCAACAGACGATGAGTGGAGTATGAAATGGACTGGGCTGGTGATGTCCGAACTTGGTGCATAGATGAGGGACGTGATTTGGAGTGATGGCGATGGTGGGACTGCGGGAGAAGGTGTCCCTTGGGAGGGGTGTGGTTTCACAGTGCCCATGCCTTGACACTATCACGAATTCCGATCCAGTGGAATCTTGATTTGATATGGGTAACAGTCCTTTTCATGGCCAGATGCCCGACGTTATCATGTAGTTGTTTTAATATGAGGTTACGATAACTTTCCGGGACTACCAGATAGTTATTATTGTAGAGAACGCTATTTATTAGGTGACATTCCTCGAACCATTGGTAATAATATTTAGCCATGGTGGATGGTGGTGTTACTGATTCCTTTGGAGGACGTACCCCCTTCTGGATCCACCTGTATATGTTTCGTGTCTGCATGTATGTTGTTTGGTCTTGTGCGATTTTCTCTGGATACCACTCTGCGCACCTCAGCTCAGGGAACTCCGGAGATGGCTGTGTTGACTGTCTCCTGGTGGTGGCCTCTTTGTGTTCACCCTCCATACCGACTCTACTGGGGGCATTGGCATTTCACTGCAATTTGCCGGGACGGTGAACAACATTAAAGTTATAGGCCTGCAGGGATTCCTGCCATCTCGCTACCTGTCCCTCTGGATTTTTAAGGTTCCTGAGCCAGCGTAGTGAGGCATGGTCTATACCGAGTGTAAGGGGGCGCCCGTACAGAAAGTGCTTGTAGTACTTGACGAAATGTACCACTGCAAGTAGTTCTCACTTGGTGGTTGCATATCTTCTGTCCATTTTATTATGCGAACCATAACCCAATACCTGCTCTGTTCCATCTTCTGTGACCTGAGATAGAACCGCGCCGATAGCGTAAGCCAACGCGTCAGTGTCTAAGATGAAATCGAGGTTTGAATTTGGATGAGCAAGAATCAGAGCGGTCGGCAAGAATACTGGCACAAGCCAAGAAAACTCCTTGCCTCTGTGACTGAAGAGGGCGTCGGCCACTCTGCCACTGCCTTAGTTTTTGACGGCTGAGTAGCCACTCCATCACTGGATATGACGTGTCCCAAGAACTCAACGCTCTGTCTAAAGAGATGACATTACTTTGGTTTGAGTTTCAAATTGGCCGTGCGGAATCTTGATAGCACGGTTTCCAAATTGATAAGGGTTTGCTCAAACGTTTGTCTGAAGACTATTACATCATCGATGTAACATAGACAGATTTCCCATTGCAGGGTAGTTAATACCTGCTCAATGAGACGTTCGAAGGTTCCGGGAGCGTTGGACAAGCCATAGGGCATCATGGGGAATTGGAAAATACCATCCCTACAAACGAATGCGGTCTTTTCCATGTCAGCTTCATCCATGGCCACTTGCCAGTAACCGCTAGCTAAGTCAAGGGTTCAAAACCACTTGGCTCCGGACAAGGAATATATCCAAGGCCTGATCTATCTGAGGTAGCGGATAAGCATCCTTGATGCTAAGATCATTAAGGCGGCGGTAGTCAATACAAAACCACAAGGTTCCGTCCTTTTTGCCTGCTAGTACTATTGGGCTGGGCCATGGATATGCTGAGGGTTCGATAATACTGGTCCGCAACATGTCGTTAAGTTGCTGGTGTGCCTCCACTTCTTTATGGATGGGAACACGTCGTACCGGTTGTTGTATGGTGTGATTATTGCCTGTGTCGATGGAGTGTTGCACAAGATGAGTTTCTCCAAGATCCATGTCTCCGGAGGAAAAACTATCACAATATTTGTACAGTAGTTTCCGAATTTCGTGTTTTTGTGATTGCTGTAATCCCACTGGGGTACAAGATAAAAATCATGTAGATGTTCGGGTAAATCATCAGTCATATCCTGTTGTGTGTTAGTAAGTGTGGGTGATTCCAAAGAAATAATGTCCAGTAAATGGCCGCAGTCAAGAGTTATGGGGTCTGCGGTGCCATTGAACACTCTAAAAGGTATATGTTCCTTATTAGTGGTGTCCACGATCATTGTGAGTCAATCATATAATCAGGGTCGGGTTCCACCATGGCGATGTGTGTGTTGTTTCCTAACTGATGTGCACTGGCCCACAAGATTTGCTCTTGTCCAAGCTCAACTGTGGTGGTACTTGATATTATTACTGCGCACGTGTCATATAATGACAATGCCGGTCCAAGAGGTATCCGTCGGCCGTGTATGTCGAGTTCCTGTTGTTTGCAGTGTATGATGGCTTCACTGGCACTGAGAAAATCAGAGCCAAGGAGGGCATCGTTTTGAATAAAGGCGATGACAACTCGCTGTATGAATTGCATCTCCTCTATTTGGATAACTAGATTAACCACACCGGCTACGGGCACATCAGCTCCCGTAGCCGTCTGTAGGTAAATGCTTGTGGGTTTAAGGGGAGGATTTATATGAGGTGGGATGCTCTCATATAAGTTCTTGTTGAATACCATGATTGAAGTGCCAGTGTCGGAGCGGAATGTTTCTGTATATAATTGGTCTGTTTCTGAATGGCTTCGTTTAATGTGGTGGATGGCTGAGTGGGGAAGGGGCCAGTCCGCCAGCATCACTGCTGTGAGGGCTGCGGCAAAGACAGAGCTGGTGTAGCAATGATGATGGAGATGCTGCTATTTCTGGGTAGGCAGTGTTGGTGTAGACAGCAGTGCGTACGGGATGATGGATAAGCTCTACCTGTGGTAGCCATTTCTTGCAATGCTTCATTGGATGCATTGGTGAAGCACAGAAGAAACAGTGACGCCGCCAGGGACGTGTGTCTCCCTGTCTACGTCGACGTTTACGAATCCACGAGGTGGACTGAACCCTTTCTCCTGAGTCACTGCTGTATGTGGATGCGGAAGATGATGTTGTGTGGGATGGTGTTCTGCATACCACCAAGGGACACCATGAATCCAGTGTTTTGGTGGCGGGACGTGGTGCTTGTAAAAACGTTGTTTCAGTGGAGGTGCTACAACCTACCACTACCGTTTTACAGAGGAAAGAAGGTTTGTTATGTGTGGAGATAGAGGGGGATGGCGATGCTGTGGATGTGGACACATGTGAAGCCGTGCATCTTGTTGTATGTGTAAAAGCTGAGTTTTGTTGGTGATAGTCGGCCACCGGACGTTGTTGTATGGGGGCCGCAGTTGAGCCGGGAAGCGAATTCGGGCACTGAGGTGACTCATCCATCGGTGCCCTTAAGAGTGTGATGGCTTCTCCGGTTGCGGTGTTCCGTGGTCAAGGGTAGGAGCCGTTGAAGGAGATCGGTTAGGATACCGTTCTCTCCAATGGCCTGGCTAACTGCATCCGAAACAGGTGTTTGGTGGCGGTGCGGTGTTCGTGGTGTTCGTTGTTCTAAAGTGAGTTGTGGCGAGGTTCGTGCTGAGTGTTGTTACTAAATTTGAGTTTGCTGAGATCTGTTTGTTGACCTCGTCCATACGTTCCTGCATGTTGCAGTTACTGTTATTGTTGCGCTGGTTCCCACGCACTGGGGCTCCATTTTGGCTTTTCTGCAGCCACACCCCCTTCATCTAGGCACTTGATTCTGATTGGAATTCTGTGAAGTGGTCTGTGGTGGGGATTGTGCTGTAGGTGTCGATGCTGTTGATGTGGTGTGAGCGTTAGTCGATGTGGCGATTACTGCACCCTCTACCTCATTGATAGGGTGGAGTTGGCGTTGGTTAGTCCCGCTCCAGAAAGTTTTCTATGTGGACCACAGTGGCCGTCAATTAGGCTAAACTCCCATGGTCGGCAAGGAAGAGTTTTTCCTTAAGAGCGGGTTAACTGCTTAACGCATTGATGAATGTGTCCAGATGGAGTTTCTCCCACATGTCATCGGAGATTTTTAAGTTGTAACCAGCTTGTTTCCCCGAGAGCCGTGTCGCTGAATCGTTCTGTTAGTGCTCGTTCCAATTGGGTGTAGGTTGGCGTATAATCAGTCCCGAGATCAGCAAGAACTTGAAGGGCTTTTCCGAAAAAAGTTTTGTGGCGAGATATCCACACATTTGCTGATCGTTCCAGTGGTCAGTTCGACTTATAATCTCGAACACTATTTTGTAATTGGCCCTGACACTCTCCCCACTAAATTCGGGAGGGAGAATGGCTTGGCCAAGACCACGGGAAGAATGAAGTGGTTGAAATCCGGGTGGTGGTGGTATCTGGGAGACTGACGAAAACGGTGATGCTGGTCGTTGTGCGGGTAGTGGTGGTGGTGGTGTTGGTGTTTCCCATCGATGTCGATGCCGAGGAGCAAGAACGTGGGCACTCCAATCCAGTGAAGTCCGCCCTGTTGTAGATCCATAAACCAGCATGGATCTATGGACAGGAGGTGGAATATTGTGAAGATGCACAGACGTTCTTCTCGTGGTGAGGACTGATATTCCTTGTATGGCGGTGGTGCAGTCGGCTGATGGTCATGATGTGTTGCATGACTGATGTACCGGTGAAAAGGTGGTGCCGTGGTGGTCCCCTAGAATATACTGATGTGTTTGAGGGGTGGGGGGGGTGTGGTAGCACAGGATGTTGTCTAGGATATGGATTGTTACCCTGCCAAACAGTTTCCGTAGATGACATGGGTGAACGATAGTAGTCTGAAGGATTGTAGGGGTGCCCGTAATTGGGTCTTTGTCATGATCATCCATGATCCAGCCCGGATGGAGTTGGCCTATCGCGGACATCCGATATAGTTCGAAATTCTGTTCCCTCCTGTGAGGCATCCTGGAAGGGCCCCTCACTAATAGGCGAAAACAGGTGGTATTGCGGAGTTGTTGATTCCGCATCTAGTGACTTTCTGGCATAGTCGGTGAGCATATGAGCTTGGTATCCATCGCATGATGCCACTTCTTGATCGAGGGAGACATCTCTGAATGGAGAAGGTATAGTACTAAGCTCGCTATACGGTGTGGACGTGAGTTCGTTGCACGTTATTGAAGGTGTTGTTCTTCGGGCCCCACATTGGGCGCCACTTGTAGCTCGTGGGGTAGTGTTGGGGCTTTCTGGTGTCTGGTGTTGACTCACTGCATTGCATGTGCATGACAAGTGATGATGCTGGTTAGCTTCCGGTCTCAGGGTTATGGATCCCATGCGATACTGCCTTACAGGTAACAAAGACCGGCTCCTAAGGCCAGTGGAGCTCAATCGTTCCAGTGGGGCCATGCGACCATTGTCGCGAACATTAAACACAACATCTCATCGCAAGAGTTTGTGTCACCAGTGTGCCTGCCCATAGCAATTTCGTGATCTATGGATGTACAAGATTTGATTGACGACCTAATTAAAATAAGTCTATACAATAGTTTTACCTAAGCAGACAGTCAAGTATGCTAGATAAAAATGAGCATACGAAAATACAAGACATAGAGACAGCCTGATGAACCTTTAAATGCGGGACTCCCAGAGGTGCCACACAGACTCGTAGACCCACAGAGGTATTCCCGTAAGGGAGGCTCCCGTACATGAGATCGCTAATTAACTTAAGATAAGCTATTATACCTCTAAGCTGAAAGGAAAGAAAATTATCTTTTATAGTGTCGAAAAACCATGTGCCTCCCGCGGGCACTAGTTCTGGTGCTAGTTTGGGTGAGAAGTAGTAGCCTCGCGCGGGCCATCGCCACTGAATCCTTACGAGAGGCAAGTGCCTCGCACAGGTCTCCATCACAGGAAAATGTCGCCATCGCTTAAAGCGGGAGACGAGCATTGGCCAAAAAGGGCCTACTCTAATATTCAGCCATAATGCTGTAAAGAATAGACGATACCTAGTGAAATTATGACTATTAGGTTGCGTGCTGTTTTACGTGATGACGGAATGAGCGATTCCTGAGGGATTCCCATGCCACCATCTTATGTAGTTTAAAATATGCTGAATTAGTAGTTGCCGCTTTTATTTATGTGTGCCTTCTTCTATGCCTAACCTATCATTTTTAGAGACAAGAACTATTTTAGGCTGTAAATGGCGGACGCCTACCTAGCTTTAGATATGGCTGTCATTGAGAATGGATGTCCTACGGCATCAATACTGAAGACAGCATGCATACATGTAATTTCGCAAGATCTCCGAGCTGGGTGAGAATCCAGACATCTTGCTCCATAATCACTTAAAACATTACAGGACATTGGTTACTTTTCACAAAAGCAAGTTTAGGCAACTGATCTATCATTACGGTGGGGATGTAGGAGCGACTACCCACTGTGAATGTCCTTCCCGTGAGGGCGTGGCAGATCTTAACATCATGCCCAGATATTCTTATGGAATTCAGTGGGGATGCGCATCTTGCCCGTCACCAGGTCCTATGAGCTATCTTTTTAACCTGATGTTAGGTTTAAATGCAAGTTGCCAAGTTATGCACTGCGATACGGGAGAATTGTCTAGCAGATGATAAAGGAAATATGTTTTCGCAGTGCTTCCTACATTGGCAAGGATAACTAACTACTGAGTATCCGAAGATACACGGGAAATGTATGTGACACCACACCCTGGCTATCACCACTCGGAAACCCCAATAGCTTCCCAGGGTCGGATCAGTCCATGGTGCAGATAGGGACACCCAAACAAGTAAGAAGCCATAAGGCTTAGTGGAACATGAAGAGAGACAATAACTCATAAATATGAGGCCCAATAGGTATGTTGGCCAATTTTACACAACCTTGCCAGAGTGCAGGGCTAAATTATCGCAACTACCGGAAAAGAGGCGTACACTATGTGTCTCTTGACGAAGAAATTGTCTCTAATCATATTAAACCTATCCTATCGAGCTGAATAGAAGGCTTTTTAGTCGGTAGCATGCTGGGCTAAACAGAGTTATAGCACGGACAGCGATCTCAGTGAAAAATTGTTGTTGGGGGCAGAACGTGATGCATATAAAAATGTTTCTGTATATTGTTTCCTCCATGCACTGCAGTCCCACATTTTCTACAAATAAACAAAACATATGAACTGATGGCTACTTGCCATATATAAAACTACCCAGAACAAGCAATACAATGTGAAATGATTGGAATAATATATAAAGTATATGTTGACGGACATACTACGGTGCGGTTAGCGAAAAACACCTTACAGAAAAATAAGCATAACTATAAATAGATAAAGAAATTATAACTAACGGTCCTAAGACCGTCACGGTTCCTTTTAGTCATCGAGACCATTTATACAGACAAAGTATAATTATTAAAGCTGTAATTAATGGAATAATTAAAATGTTAAGTATAGTTACTTGAATAATCGGTAGCCATTCTTAAGGATGGGCTGCCGTGTTACTGAAATTGATATGTCATCCTTGGTGTGACGTGAGTTGATTCGTTCTCTGGAAGCTGGAAAGTTCCTGCAGGTCAGTTCCCGCAAACAGTATTGCCGTATGCAGTCCAGAACGGGTTGCGGATCGAACTCAGGACAGTAATCACAATATAGAATGTCTAACGAGCAGTCAGTAAGTAATACATTCACATTACTGCTAGGGAGAAAGTTCCTGTACACCAATAGTACGCACGAAATAACAACCCATTCATAAGCGGGGGTTGTTGAATATGGATGAAGATACATAACTAAGCTGGTGCAGGGTACGTCAGTTAGCTCTTAAGACGTACCGTGCAAAGTTTACTTGCTGCGGTCAAAATGTTTATATAAACCTGCACGACATCAGTGCGGGGGTGGGAGGGGGGGTTGAATAACCACTTTTTGGCATGCCCAGCAGATCTGGCGAGTCATCCACCAAAGGGCATCGCTGCCTCTACATCTGTAGGATCACATATTCACCGCAAGTTTGTGTTCCGAGTTAGTTCTTGATTTATTCGTGAACAATATTCAAAAGTTCCAAAAATGCTCCTGCACAATTGGGAGATAGAAAATTGCTTGTAGTGTGGTGGGTTGGATTGCTGCTGTGGCTACGGGAGCGAAACTTCCAGAGACAGAAGTAATCTGCTTAATGCTTGTCTTGATGATAGTAGCTGGCACAGATCCAATCTATTCGGCCCCTGGCGGAGGATGCTCTCGAGTTCTGGATTTCATCTCCTTTTATACTACCCGTGACGTCATAGGCGCAGGCTTCAACCAATCATCGGCCGAGCAACGGCCAATCAGTGCATAACTGAAAATAATGTATACGAATGTTTTAGAACATTCTAGAAGTTCTGCGTACACATGGTTACAACGTCACGGCAATATTTTAAAGATAATCAAAAGGGGTTTTCCGTGGATAACTCAGCCATTTCTTAACCGATTTTGAACCCAACTGAGCTGATCCGTGATACAACCCCCCCCCCCCCTCCACCTAGTTTGACAGCCGTGGCAAACAATACCACAACACGGATCGAAAGCACAGGAGCACGCTAGGCGAGAATTATAGACTTCTTGAGTAGGGGTGGAGCTTAGAGGAGTAGCGACACGAGAGATGCGTGATTTTATCAGAGAAGCGCCCATAGAGGTGCGAAAGAGTTTGGGAATGAGGCATACTTTTTGGTTTAGATTTTTGGCCTGGTATTTATCCCAGCCCTTTTCTTTTTTTTATGTCACAGTGCATGCTGTTTTTAGTTTATTTTAGTATAATGATTCTAAAACATTGGCTCACATGGGCGTTCTCTTGGCGACGGATAATTAAATTTCCGCCAAGAACGCCCAAGCTCTAACATACCTGAATTATGTTATGTATAAAAATATATTAAGTAAGTATATATATATATCATCGGGAATGGCTGCTGGTGTGCCGATGATGCAGTATGGCCCGCACCACACTCTTCACCATTATATTTTAGTTTTCTCACATTTTAATTGTGGGATAAATCAAGGTTGCGGTTGAGCGATAGCAGATGGTAAGAGATCTAAGCAGTACGACCATGATCAAGCCTCAGAAATCAGATGTTACATTGGACACAAAGAAGTGAGTGAGGTGAACAACATGCCAATGGGCCTGTGTGACAGAGCCACAGAGGAAGTTATCACATACGATGCAAATGCCATAAGAACCTTATAGAGAATTGTATGTAACTTACCTCAAGGGCCTGTGTGACCAAACCTCAGGAGCTAGTTACACACAGTATGGAACAACAAGAAACAATCCTAACAAGGATACATCTTCACAAACTGTTGAAACTTTAAAGCACAAAGTGTCGAGAACATATTCTGATAACATTCAACATATGCTACAAATAAAGAATTCAAAGCAATGATTACAAGTTTACAACCTGTAAATCCGATGGAACATCTACACTAAATTACACACTGAGGCGGTAGTAATAGGAAGCTATGAACAAGTTATATACACACTCTCTCTCTCTCTCTCTCTCTCTCTCTCTCTCTCACTCTCTCTATCCTCTACCCTGTAATATATTAAGCCTGCTTGTGCAATTTCATGATATTCTAACAGACTTCTGGAAAATCAAGAAGGCAATAAAGTTCCGACAGAATCATAACAAGGAGCAGTGTACTCAAAGTTGCAGAATAAGAACATTTATTAGTAGAGAAGCTGTGCAGAGGGGCTCGAGGACCAGTATATTCAAGCCGCAAGAGTATCGTGCATTAGAAGTGTTTGTAGCCAAGAAGCCATGCAGAGTGACTCAAGGACCAGTGTACCCAAGCCACAAGAGCATGACCACAAGTACATCACAGCAAACCCATTTAAATGATGACCAGATCTCAATCAAATACACATTTTATAACAATGGCACATGTGACCCTATGAATATGAACTGCTAAAACAGGTAATTGGAAACAAAAGCTGTAACATACATGACATATGGGTGGCATTGGGCCAATCAAACATTGACACGCAGTCTTCATATGTCTGTGGTGATTACACTATGCTAGTCATGGTCAAAATAGTTTATGAATCACGATGTTGCACTAATGCTTAATAGTCAAACTCCGAAGATATGATTTCATATGGTTCGGCATGTGAAATATTTACTGTTGAAAATTCATGTTGTGGCAATCTGAACAACAAGTGTTAAATGTCAATGTCAGCAAACTACTATCAGGTACATGTATTTATTATCCCTATATGGCTGATGTAAGTGTACTATAAGTTCTACATGGGCCAGTTTATTCAAGCCTCGTGGAGGATATGATACGGTCATGATCAATTGACTACATGAGTATATATTTAATGAAACAAGGTGCTGAGCACGATTTCAATTATTTTTGTGCCTGGCTATTTTAGTAACTTGTCCTACTCAGAACTAGAATTATTTACATGGATAACATGTGAGTTGTAAGAAGGGCTGGGTGTCCTGATTGCTGCTGGTTCCGAAGTCGCTATCATCACTGTGGTGGTTGCTGTGGTGGTGGTGGTGGTGCTGGTGGAGCACAGATCGACCGGAATGGTATGGGACGACCACTCCGGGTATGTTCCAAGCACGCCCCCCCCCCCATTTCATTAAAACGGCTGTCTGTAAGAACGTGTGGCGCGTATGCGCACGTGGCAGTGCTTCCCTGGCAACATTGTCAGTATTGGGAGAGAATGTATGCTTATAGAGTAGTAGTGTCGGGGTCAAAATGATACCACCTCCATCAACTGGCCGCCGTTCGCCGAACCGTGGCCCTCACCGCCCTCTCAACCCCTGGGGCATAGGTTGTTGAGAGGGAGGTAGTATCACACTAGTTGAACACCCATTTAGAGCCACGGTCTTGACGTGATGTCATGCAGCAACGACGGGTAAAGAGTAATACTGTCATGAAACAAAAAATTTTAAAAATATAAAACTCCCGCGCCACCTCTTCGGAAGAACACCCCCCCCCCTGCTTATTATTGCCGGCCCTATCTGGCCGGCCTCTCCCTCTCTCTGCAGGTTTTTTTCAGTGGTTCTCCGTTGCTCTGTACCATCGACTTGGTACCAACATCTTTTCACTTTTTACTTTTGAGATTTGAACCATAGTTTTTTGTTTAGAATTCAGTGCTGTTATCACCTGAGCCAACGGAGAACCGATAATTAGATTACAAATAATGATACTAATTGTTGTGCAATAATAGTAACACACTGGTAACTACACTTGTGCAATAAAGGCAAACAAATCAATAACACACTGGTAACTACAAAATTACAGTCTATAATATATACGTTATCTCGAAGTGACGTCAACATCTAGATAGACTGATATGCGCAGCAATACAGCAATGAGAACACATAACTTATCAACTATAGTTACTGATGCGTACATGGCCGAGGTAGTTAAGGCGTGAGAGCCTTGTTTTGTGTTTATTACCAAACTTAAAATCACACGTTCAAATCTCGCTTTTACCATTTGTGGATAACTCGGTCAATTCTGGTCCGATTTTAAAATGGTAAACAGTTTTGAAATTTTCGCTTCATTCCGGTCCTAATCGGTCACAAGAACGCCGAGAATGAAGTGATTTCTCAGTACAATATAAGCATACACTCTCTCACAATACTGACACGTGGCTTAGGAATTTTATCCCTGGGTTGTGAAATTGCTGATACGTGTTATCTCGAAGTGATGTCAAGATCTAGAGTGCTGATAGTGCAGTAACCTGTGAACACATAACTTATCAGCTTTATTTACTAACACATACGTGGCCGAGAGAGTAAGTATGTTGTATCATTAACTTTTAAAATTGTAAAATCACAGGTTCAAATCTCGTTATTTGCATTACCCATAAGACATCACGTCAAGACCATCTCGCACAGTCATTGAAAGTCAAGAATATTAGCTGCTACATGTTAACACCTGATTAGATGCAGCATCCATTGGTATACCGGCGATCATACAGACACAACATTACGTGTAAACACTCAACTACATGTAAACGCTCATCTACAAACAATATTACATGCAATGGGCTGCCCTGAAGAGCTATGGTCATGCATGCATGATGTAGGCTGGGCGGTGCGACGAGAAAAAGTACCCGGGCCATTGCATGATATGGGCAACTATGCAGATCGAAATCTTGAGAAATTGAGGAGAAGCTCAGGGATCCCAACATTCCGCTCGTCATTTCCACTAACATGCCTTACGCATTATCTGATGACTGTGATAGCGATGGACAAACTCTTCAAGTATATGAATTATTTAGAAATGGTTTGCAGTGTTGATGTGGATGCTGCTATCGAGTTGGAACAAGAGTGGAAACAAGAAATAATGCAGTGATTCTCAATGCGCGCACTACTCCCACGTAACAGCTCCTGAACATCAACCACATCTCACACATGTAGCGCAGCAATGATACTAATACATGGCCGAGGTAGTTAACGCGTTAGCTCCACGTTTTTGTGTGTATTGGTAAACTAACAATCACAGGAGAATCTCACTATTAGCATTTGTGGATAACTCGGCCATTTCTGGTCCGATTTTTAAATGGTAAACAGTTTTGGAATTCTTGCTTCGAAACAAGAAATAATCCAGTGATCCTCGCCCACCAACCTCTCATTGCGCGCTACTCCTACGTATCAGCTCCTGAAAATCGACCACATCTCACACATGTAGTGCAGCAATGAGAACACATAACTTATCAGCTTTACATATTAATATATGGCCGAGGTAGTTAATGTGTTGGATCCTTATGTTCATTAGCAAACTTAAAAATCACAGGTTCAAATCTCACTATTAGCACTTGTGGATAACGCGGGCATTTCTGGTCCGATTTTAAAATGGTAAACAGTTTTGAAATTCTCGCTTCATTCCGGTCCTGATTGATAGCAAGAACTACGAGAATAAAGTGGTTTCTCGGTACAATATAAGCATACACTCTCTCACACATAGTCTCCGTCACCACACATAATAGGTATGAACGTCCATTTAGAGACACGCATCCACAGGGACATACACCATGATTACTGTTGCACAGCTTCGCTCTGTTGCAAAGCAATTCGGCCTTAGAGGCTACTCTAAGGCCAAGAAAGCTGAACTACTCCAGATGATCGGACAGGCCCATGCCGAGAAGTGGCAGAAGCGACTCTCCCGAGCAATGAAGACGGGAAGGTTTCCAGTGCATACCAAAGACGATCCTTGGAATCCCGACAAGAAAGTGCAGCGGATACGTGGGCTTCGTCAGTTGGAGGAGGAGGCGACTGCTAGCTTGCGAGCCAATACTGTAGCGAGGCAGAGTCCGGACCATCCACTTGAGCGCTTACCTCTCCTATGCAGGATTACTAACCGAGTGATGACGGGGCCGAGGTCTGAACCCTTAGCACGGGGCATGAGGCGAGAAGGTGAACACATTCTCTACCTGTGTCTCGGCGAAAGGGAGACAGAGGGTAGAGGACGCCGGTCAGTATGCTGGACATTCTTCAGAGGTCTAGAAGGAGACCTCACAGGCCAGATCATGCAAATGATCCAGCAGACTGTTCAGAACGCCTTCTACCTCCGCTACATCCATACCTATCGGATCCGTCACATTGAAGACGGTAGGGTGATGCTCTTCTGCAAGAATGCTCCAGGGGGCCCAGGGCTGAACACGATAGGAGCAGCTCAGGACTGGGTGGCAGCAAGAGAGCAAGCCTGCATCGACACATACAATATCGATTGACCCAACACCAAGTGGGCTTTCATTTGATCAATCAACGTTGAGGTCAGGGCTGTCATCGACCTCCAACCTCTACTTGGGACAGGCCCACTCCCAGACTGGCTGCGACAGAAGAAGAGTATGACTGCCCTCGACACCTACAGGGACAACAAGTGTCTCTGGAGATGTCTAGCAGTCCTGCGAGGAGCGAGAGCTGATAGAAGTACAGCTCATGCACGAGAGCTTGCCACACAGTTCTATGGCAAGACAGTACCTGATGTCTGCAAGACGTCGCTGGATCAGCTGGACAAGGTAGAGTTCTTCGCCAAGATCGGGATTCGTGTGTATGAACCAACCGAAGAGGGCACCTGGCACATGATCAGGCAAGAGGATCACTACCGTGACACCATGACCATCGGAGTGTGAGACCACCATGCCTTCTACATCGAGAACATCTCCAAGCTGGTACATACACTAGTCTACAGTCACTGTCAGTAGAGGTTTACAAAGGCATGCCATCGTCAACGCTACGCTGATCACTGTACTGGTGGCAAAATAAAAATCGTGTGTCCTGACGAGAAGGTTGAGGCGCCACAGTCTGCATATGAGAAAGCCTTCTATCCGCCCCAACCATCCAGTTCAGTGGCTACTCGTTGGGTCAAGTATGAGTCGAGAAACAGAGGCGTACACATACACCATGTAGAGTGTGGGCATGGTGGCGAGCGTTGGATCGAGGGTACTCCCGTAGATAGTTATGATCCGACCACCAACACCATTTACCAGTTCCATGGCTGTCACTGGCACGGGTGTCCACAACACTAGCGAGGCGAGGATGCCGAACAAAGATACCGCAAGACAGTCCAGAGAGAGGAGACACTGAGAGTGTCTGGATGCATGCTTGTGGTACAGTGGGAATGCTGTATAAAACGCTGTCTAAGCGTCCCTAAACGAGTTCGGACTGCCCCATACCCACACTTCATAGTTTACGACTTCGAAGCACTCCTAGATGGTATCAAGACTCATCCTACGGAGATTCTCACGATCGAGAGTACTCACATACCTATCTCTGTGTCAGTTGGCTGCTCCTTAGAGGGTGCCACGAGTGAGCCCACTCACCTCTGCAATCCTGACCCCAAAGAACTGATCAGAGAGTTCATGCTGGTGATCCAACGGCGAGCATCTCTAATCCGGACAAGGGTTAGGGCATAGTACATACCGACAGACCTGGAAAGCTCCCAAAGCGACAGCAGCGACTGATCAACGAGTGGTGTGACCAAGTGCCTGTACTGGGGTTCAACGCTGGGCGGTATGACCTGAACCTCATCAAGAAGTACTTTGTCGATGAGCTGACTGACAGTACAGGTACAGTGAAAGTCGCAAAAAAGGCTAGTCAGACCATGTTCCTCGTAACACCTGAGCTACGGTTTCTCGATGTCCTGAACTACCTCGACCCAGGAATCTCGTACGAGGTGTGGGTCAAAGCTTATGGGTGTACACAGCAGAAGAGCTGGCTCCCGTATGAATGGTCTGACACACATGAGAAGCTCAACTATCCAGGACTTCCTGACTACTCAGCATGGAGATCTAAGCTCAAGGGTGGCTACCTCTTGACGCGAACAGAATGGGAACAATGGAACCAGACATTCAGTGAGCACGGAATGCGGACATTCGCCGACTGACTGTGATACTACAACAACATGGACGTCAGTCCATTCATCGAAGCCCTAGAGTGGATGCGGGAGTTCTACACAGAATGAGAAATAGACATCCTCAAAGACGCGGTGTCTCTCCCAGGTGTGTCACTGCAGTACCTCCTATGTGGAATGGCTAACACATGCCGGATGTTAGCCTCTACTCTCCGAGCAAAGAGGCCTCCGAGATGCTGAAGGACGCAGTTGTTGTAGGGCCCAGCATCGTGTTCACCAGATACAACGAGGCAAGTGTGACATGCATCCGCCAGAGTGAGCGTGTCTGGCAACATCTACTTGGGAACGACGCAAATGCTCTGTACCTGTCAACGATGGCCAAAGAGATGCCCTATGGAAGGAGACAGTGTGCCGTTGGTCCGGTGCCAGTGGTGTAGCCCGCTTTAATGAGGAGCTCCTAGCAGACCGCTGGTTTGGATTTGCTGAGGTGGATATAGAGGTCCCTAAGGCTCTGTGGGCAAAGTTTGAGGAAATGTCCCTGCTCTTCTATAACCACGAGATCCCAGTCTCTTCTGAGATGCAGGCATATCGAGAGCGTACAAGGGCGGAAGCGACCCACCACCCAGAAGCTGGTCGGCGCCCTCTCTGGCAAGAAGTGGCTGCTGTACGCACCGACACTCAAGTGGTATATAACCCATGGCATGGTGATCACTGCTGTATACCGCACCATAGACTATGAGGCCAAGCGCCCATTCGAGTGGTTCGTGGAGAATGTTATGGAGGCTCGCTGCTCGGGAGATGTAGATAAGAGCAAAGCGCTCTTGGCAGATCTCTTCAAACTCCTACGGGAAGCTCATCGAGGCCCTAGAA
Source organism: Chaetoderma sp. LZ-2023a (assembly GCA_034401795.1). Classification (NCBI taxonomy): domain Eukaryota; kingdom Metazoa; phylum Mollusca; class Caudofoveata; order Chaetodermatida; family Chaetodermatidae; genus Chaetoderma; species Chaetoderma sp. LZ-2023a. The sequence continues at coordinate 64,747,408 of CM067370.1, read as the reverse complement.
TGCCATACCAACACCAGCTTCACGAAGGATGAGCGCGTGGTAGACAAGGCCCTGCATAGTGCATGGTTCGAAGATCTCGAGGAGATCGGTGAGTCATACGAGCTCCAGAGTCACAAGCCGAGAACCACACTTGGAGCTGAAGTATAGCAACCGGGCATTGTGGTGGTAAGATCTCGCGGGTGTACTTCTGAAAGAGGATGAAGACAGTTATCTTTGTGTGCCGGATGCGCCTGGTGATGTTGCTGAGGTCCATTGCAGTGTCATCGATAACTAGAACAAGTGGTTCTGTCAGTCGGGCTGCCAGCAGCTTCTCCATCAGTGTTTGCAGGTTCTGTGTCTTGGTGATTGGGCCATTGTACCATTGATCATTATGGTCAACTGCTTCAGCGGCGGAGTCAGACACCAGAAGGATGTATTGAGAGTGTAGCTGTTCGGCCAGGAGAGCCTGCAGCAAGATGTTTTTCCCATGTCCTGATGGGGCAATGATCAGCACCACCTGGCCAGCATCGGCACCCACCACGCCCTCACAGGAAGGTCACTAGCGATGGATATCTGTCTCTTACTCCCCACCATAACAACTAGTGTGCTTTCTAAATTGCTTTTGTGAACTGTGATCCATCCTGGTGATGTTATACGTGGTTGCGGGACGATGGTAACCGGATCGTCATATGATTCGGGAGTTATTGCTCCATAACATGTGCACACTGTCTTTCTGAGGAAGATGCTATGTGGGGCGACCTTCGGGAAGCTGTGCATCTTCGCCAGTTAGATGTATTTGTCTAAAAGAAAAGATAGGTAGGAATCCCTGCCATTTGCGGCCAAAGCTTGGAAGCATATCTAATAGCTAAATGGCAGATTAGAATGTAGCAGAAGGCCCACATAAATAAAGCAGCAACTACCAATACAGTGTCTTTGGACCTACATACGACGCTGACCTATGAATTCTTCGGAAATCATCTGACCCGTCTTCACGTAAACCAGTGTGCATCACATTAATTATAGCTTCACTAGGATTGACCAGCACTTAGCTTTTTGTTTGAACAAAAGAGTGGCTCTTTTTGCCAGCTCTTTTCCTCCGCTTCGGCATTGAAGGCATTTTCCTGTGATTGAGGCCCACGCAAGGCACTTTCCTCTCGCAACAATAATATTTTGTGTGTGTGTTGGGGGTATAATCGGTTTAAATTAAACTATTCAAGTAGCCTCGTTGCGATGCTCCCTTCCGGGGATACCTCCACAGATTTACGAATCTGTGTGGTACCTTCGGCGAGACCACGTAGAAAGGACACCAAGTAGCTCTATGTACTATGTTATTTACTATCAGACGAGTAGCATTGTTTGTATAGTGGTATTACTTTTCTTAATTATATCATCATGTCCAGACTTTTAAATTAGTTAATGGACTGACATACTGGTGACACGAACAGTTGGGACAAGACCGTGAGGTTCAATCTCGGTGGCAATGGTTGCATGGCCCCACTGGAACGTAATCGTTCCACCAGCTCTAGAGGCCGGTCATTGTACCTTCTGGAGATTCACGATATGGGATCCATACACCAGAGAACCATAGCTAACCAGCCCTCTCGCGCATCCTGTACATGTGGTGCAATGGGATGGAGCAACATGACGGACCAGTGCATACCCCCGCAAGCTACACTTGTGAGTGGTGTGATGGGTGTGGCTGTGATGATGCGCGAATGTGATGCCGTGGTCGCGGATATTTTTTTAATTTCATGGCCTAAATAAGTCTACTCGCAGATATTCTAAGCACAGCTCGGATGTCAGGTTGGTGAGCTATCTGACACTTACCTGAGTATGGTCTGTTCGGCGTGGTAGCCTTCTGTATGGCAGGATCTATCGCGATAGTGCTGTGCGTGGGTGTCGGAGTACTAGTACAGTGTGCGGAAATGGTGATGGTGGTTTCTGTGAGGCTTATCTCTTCATAGACTGGCGGGTGAAATGGAACAGTCCAAAATGTCCTGTAGCACTAACTCATGAATTGTCACAGGGGTGGCTATCACTACCGATATTCGTTGTCCAATCCCGGATGCGGATGGTGTTGCAGTGTTGAGTGCTGCTGGTGTGGTCACTGTGCGGGGATGCCGGTGTGGATGCTGCAGTTGGCGCTGATACCGATGAAGCAGTTGCTGCTGGTGCAGATTTTATGGGTGCTACCGGTGTCGTGTTGGTGGCTACTGGTGCAGTGATGATGGCTGACTGTGTTGCTGATGCGGATGCAGAAGTTGTTTGCAGATGCGGTAAGTCAGGTTGACGCCTCTACATCCCTTTAGTTTTGGCCATCTTCCTGATTTATACAATTGGTAGTCTATTTTCTAAGAGTGGTGCGAGGATCTCTATATTCTCATTTTGTTCACCAGGTTTCAAAGTTACTATTAACACACGATGTTTGTATGATAAGGCGTGTGTAACACTGTACCGAGTGGTGTAATATAAGTATCTGCAGACTGCACAGTATGCTATCTGTAGTAGATGGTCGCAATCGATATGGAGTGTCAGATCCGAGTTTCTGGAAAATGTATACTTGCACGGCTGTCATATAAGGTTAGGGTACATGGATACGTTTTGCCAGAGTTCACAGGTGCTGATTCTTCCGAGCTGTCGGATGATGCGAGATCTTCTGCGAGCAACATACTACTCCCGCATAATGGTAAGTTGTGGGACTGCACACGCCTAACTAAACTTTCCAAACTTGTCCTAACTCTTCATAATACTTTTCCTAGCCAATTATAACATGAAATTAATAATAAGAAAACAGCAGACACTGGTTTGCAACACGAAAGTAGCCTAGTGCGTGATCTTCCATAGTGTCGAGTTTTGAGGGAAGATGAAATTTCAGTGCCCGCTTTCATCCTTTTATAATCTTTGGTGATGTCACATGAAGGCGGAGGACCATGCCCGAAAGTTCCAGAGTGATTAGGTCCATACTATATATGGACCCACAGAACGTTCATTACCTGGAGTCCAATCATATATTCCTTTCATAAGAAGAAGGTAAATATAAATATAAAAGGAAGGATAGCCGCTTTCATCTTCATTCGCCTCTGAATGGCGTTAAAATCTGGAACTATTTATTCCTGTGGACGCTCAGCTTTTTAAATTAGCGTGAAGCGGTTTTCAAGTTAGATGCTTATAAATTCATCTGTTCAAATTTCAGGCAGGAGCGCTCTATGGGGTGTGGGAGAACGTGATTGCTTCAGCAGTCGTGACTCTGACTCATCACCTCTCGCCTCATCCATCACGTCATGATAGCTTCGTGGGTGGGCGGTTCTCTTGTTTATAGCCTTTGATATAATTTACCGGAAAATAGAAGTGTTGATTAGCTGATTCTGGTTTTGAAAGCACGTGGTTGATCGGAAACACAGGTAGATTGTTTATGTATCGAGATGTGATACTGTTGACTATTCCAATTTGATGCAAAAAATAGAAGTATGTTTCCTTATTTTTGTGTTCCTTAGAACAGCGTCCCTATTATGCGCGTGATTTTGAACATGCGCCTCCTCCTGTGTATGATGTATGTATTCCAGCTCGTGTTGATTCTTGGGTGGAATTTATAGGTAAGAGAATATTTGAAATTCTCTATGATGTTATACTGCCTAAGTTTTGATATAATTTTATTAGTTGTGAGTTTGAATTAGGAACTCGTACCTCTAATTCAATTTCACAACTTCAAAAATTGTATTAATTTATATGGAATAAAATCATCATATGTTAAGATTTATTTCGTTTCACTACATCTAGGACCATTATATAAGGCTGCTTCAGCAGCCCACGCACTAATGATTTGTATACGCGGTGGAACAGTCGCGTTCTTACTCAAAATTAGGACAATATAGCTGACTGTAATTTATTGTCTGGTTTAAACAGATTCATGTCTTGAGGATGCCAAGTCTACTGACTCCGCCAAGCTGGCCTATATTTACCGGGTGGGCGGACTGCCAAGCATCCTCCTCTGTGGGCAGGACTAGTCTCAGCACACCTAGACCAAACTCAATTATTACAGTACAGCTCGGAAAATGCGTGCCGCAGTTTACAGTTTACAATACAGTCGTATGTAGATTGGGAAACAGTCATCCTGAGTGTCGGTGTCTCTGTCGTCTTGGTGAATTTGATTGATACGTGTGGCTGCTTATCTGTCATGAAGTGTCAACTGCGGTGCTTGCGGTGTCAACGTTACCAGACATTGAATGTATTCTCCCCGTAATGGCCGAGACTTAAAAAGACAGAACAGAGGTACTTAGGGCGAGGATAACCATGACGGGAGCTGTCACAACTTGAATCGGACCATTATAAAATTTCCTTTCGGTAGCAAAATCCTATGCGATACCGATGACAGACTGCAGTTATCTTGCTCTCTTGCTTACTGCATGTGATTGAGGTGCCTGTTTTTAGCTGTTTTTACATACAATGTTTCCAAGGGGACGCGGTATCTTTCATCATCCTTGTAGTGTGTACTGTAGATGGCTGCAATGTTCTCCTCCTTACCGTATGATCGGTTTTCCGGATAACCAGATAAGGGGGCGCTTGCGGAAAACGTTGACTTGTGCTGATGATTGTAGTGTTCTGTTGTAGGGAGCTCTGGGTTGCTGTGTGATGCTGGCGCATATTGCAGTGAGCAGATCCAGTTCTCCAAGCTTGGGAATGCTGATTCTGTTGCTTGTGCGGAAATGTTGGGGTATGGTGGGTGATAAGCTCACCACATTCATGCGGTAGGGAATGTTGCGGAAATCGGTGTCGTTCACTTTTTCTGTTACAAAAGTTAGGTGGATGCTATGTTTACTTGTTGGTGGTGTTGCGTGCCTTCGTTATACCTTCTATAACCGAATGTGTATGTAGTATTCGCGTAATGAAAAGTTTACATACCCAGTGTTGAGGGCAAGGGTGTTCTGTATGCTCTTGGCTTTCTGTCTGTGTCTTGATGTGATGTTCTCACTGCTCATGGGGAGGGCGGACTTGCTAGGGCGGTTGTGGTCAGGGATGCTCTTTGGATGGGGATGGTCTTCTCCTGTTACAACAGTTGGTACTGTGTCATAGTTTTTAAGTTCCAGGAATATTCGAGCCGAGAGTCTGCTGGACAGGCTGCTTCCCCGCCCACCACCAGCTGTGGGGGTGATTGTGGTGCGGGATGCTCCCTCCTCTGAAACAGCTGACTCATATCTGAAGATTGACAGTCAACAGACGACGAGTGGAGTGTGAACTGGATGGGCCATGTGATGTCCGAACTCGGTGTGGAGATGAGGGACGCCAATTGGAATGGCGTTGGTGTGGCTAATGGATCGATCGCCACTTGGAATGGGAGTGGTTCAGCGGTTTGATGACTTGGAGGGGGAATGCGCTGAGTTGTGCAGTTTTCCGGCTGACGGGAACAGGCCAATGCCTCATCAAGCCTCTTCACTTCCATGCTATTTATTATATGTTTCACCCCACAAGAAACATGGCCCGGGGCAGCCTCATCTTCCGCTTGTGGTAACTCTATAATTGGGGTAAGAGCATGAAGTGGGTGGGAATAGGAAGAGGTCGGCCGAACAACATTTCTGTCCTTCCCCTTGGACAGCACAAACGAGAAAGTCTTCAGAGACGGCTTCCCAAATCTTGTAGACCCACTCTAAGGGGGGGGGGGAGAGGGCGAGTACGTAGCTCGTCATCGTCCTCAGCGTTAGTTATATGTTCACCAGACTCTTGGCTTGGCAGGAGAGGAGTTGAACTGGCACCGTAGTGCTCTGAACTAACGTCGGAAATACATGTTTCCATGGAGACATCCGTCTGTATACCGGTGTTACGTGAAATGCCCAGTCCGAGGTATGGTACCGGGTCGTCACTAACACAAGGTTTAAGTTGATCGAAGTGGATGATTGAGGACAGGCCATCTGAGGCGCGGATCTAGTAGATCATGTCTGACTTCTTACCTACTACCACATAGGGGCCTTTCCACTGGTAACTCAGTTTACTTGGCACGTTTGTAGAACATCGTGAATCGTGAACCCAAACCATTTTTCCTGCCTCATACGGGTTTCCATGCACTTGCCTGCCATGCCATGTTTTCTGACGCCGGTGTGCAGTAGATAAGGATTCTCTTACTAGCTCATGGGCTTGTTCTATCTGCTGCCACATGAGTTTCACATAAAGAGATGGTAAATTTTTCTCTCCTGGAATCCTGGGCATGGTCAGATCCAAGGATAAGGCTAATTCACGGCCTAACATTAACCAAGCAGGGGTTTTAGCCATCTCCCCCCAATGCTATTTTTAGTATATACACTGACCCACCTTTCTTTAGACATGTCAGAGGGATGGTGAAACCTGAAGGATTATGTTAATATATCCGAACACCGTCCCGAAGTGTGCATGCACAGCAGGTGCGGAAACAATGCACCAGTTCTGACAAGTAGAGTAAGCCCGCATTTGTACTATTGGGCCCTATGTAAAATATACCGTTTTCAAGAGGCCGAATCTTAGCCGATATTATCTATCAGACCGATCTCATCAGGAAATATTATTTTCATCATCCCTATCACTAATAGGAATAATTTTGAACGTCATGTGTATAGTCATTAAATAATGTATGCAATAAAACAGTCTATGCACGCTATACTCAATCCCTGTATTTATTCACTGTCACAATATTCCACATGGATATTATATCATTTACATGTAGGCTAAAATAGTTTGTAAACGTTATGAAAGTATCCATAAACAATTTATTATGTACGTATCTAACTAAATGTGGTGATATGCAGGATGAGCATATACACTTTGAGCGGGATCATGGGATGGGTGGGTGGGGATGGGGTTCATTGATGTATTTAGTGAGAAATGAGCAGTTCATGTGGCATGGATATCCTCTAAATTCCAAATGCCATATTGTATGGATGTTATAGGCGCTCATAGCCTTTTGCTTTTAACTCGGATTCACCCACCCTTCCCAAAAATTTAATTCAGATTTTCTCAATGAAACTTTTTTCGGAGTATGTACTCCACATCACTTAAAATATGTCATATTAATAATAGTCGTGCACAGTTTGAAAAGTGATAACCCTGTAATGGTCAAATTTTGTCAAGAAAATCAAAATATTTACTCATTGAATGTCCATTTTCAGGACGGATATTTTTTAAGATTAACCAATAGAATGACTGGCTCGGGTATCGAGACAGTCATTCCAGTGATAAATTCTCAAAAATAGTCTTCTCTTGACCTGCAAATGGACCTTCCTCAAGACCACTTCTCAAAGAAGCCATCAAAAGTTCTAGACTCCATTGACAATAACCAATTCTGACTGGAGTTTCACGCACCCATCCCTCCACTTCTGGTGTACCCCACCCCTCCCCTCATTATATATGGCACACTAATGCAGTCATGTAATAAATAAAGTTTTTGATATACTTGACAATTTGATGAAAGCTGGTGCTAGTTTTGCTTCCTACCTCTCTTAATACCTATGTTTGATTGTCGTCGAATTGTGTGTCTTAATATGTCATCTTAGCCTTTTAACCCTTGAATTGTCAGTATCTCAAATTTAATCCAAGTACACAAGAAAGCAGTTTGAAATTTTGAAACTAATATGACTTGCACCTATAGCAGCAACAGAGCGAGTCAAATTAGTTTTAAAATATTCAGCATAGTTTTCCTTACATTATAGAGAATTTGACATTTCTTGTCTGTATAGGGTAAAATGGTTAAATTATTAACCACTTCAGGTTAGTATTTATCATATTCAAAGCAGCCATAACCAGTACAATAGACTTGATTATCTTAAGAAACTAATTTCACTGGAAATTCTTGCTAGGTATTAATTAATTTTAAAATAATCTTCAGAATATTTCATCCATGTAGTAAAAGTATTGTGGCCAAGCTATTAAGGGTGAAATGGTGAATACATTCTTGAAAGCCTAATAAAGTTCTCTGTTGTTTAAGAACCAAAATGCAGAGCATCTGATTTTCACAATTGTAATATAGAGAGTGGCCAGGGGAGGGGTGTAGGGGGCGCCCTCTGATTTGTGATATAGATATATCCACAATATAATAGCATTCTCTGTTCCAGATCTCTTAACATGGTACATATATAAGTATGAAAACTATGGAATTATAAGTAACCCATTTCCAGCCGTATATACCGTCAAAAGGGCACTTATGAGAATCCCTGACTCTGACCAAAATGTGCATGCATTTCCTCACCTTGTACCTTGTAATGATCAGGATTAGCGAGGAACAAAATCAAAATATTCCAAATATGACTCAAATTCAACATATTTTGTTTACAAATCACAAACACTTCCTGGGCAAGTCATGTGGAGTAAGCCCTGGGAGTATTAAATATATATATATGCTTCCACTAATTATACAACTGAGGTGCTCTCCTATAATAGATGTCATATCATATAGAATTTTGCACAGAAAGATATCAAGTGTGACAACCTATATATTTGCAGCTTATGTAGCTTTGTTTGAAATGTAAAAAAATTTGACAAAATGACCGACCCCCAGAGCAAAATGAGTCACACCTAAAAACTGAGCAAATGTATAAATGAATTTTATTTGATTTCCGTAGGGAGTCACCGATGACCATGATACACATGTACCTATTGTAACCAGAGAGGTAAATGTACAAAGAATTACACATATGTCCAGAGGAAAGTGTCTATGTGGACACATTTATATACACCTGTGCAAAAGTTAAGCACCAGCAAAAACAATAGAACGTAGAAACATGATGGTACAACTAGGCTGCCATACTTTTTGTCCCCGCGTTAGCTGACATAATTCCAAGTACGAAATGCACATGCATGCATGATTTCACGCGGCTTGATGTCCGTGCGTGGCGGGAAACAGCACACGTGTTCAGTTATGTAAAAGTCCAGTTTGAGGTGTAGAACATTACATACAGATTTAGGCGACAAGATTAGGAATTTTGTGTTCATGACCGTGGTTTATTTGTACAGAGAGAATTAGCTCTTGATTGTGAACCGCTATGGCAAGACGAAGGTTAAGTGATCGTGTGAAATGGCAAATCATAGGCATGCATACCACTGGTATGTCATGCAGAGAGATTGGCAGACAGCTGAACATCAACCATACTGTAATTAGTCGTTTGATTGCAAAACATGGGCAAACTAACGAGGTGAAGGACAGGCCTAGATCTGGAAGACCGAAGAAGACTACTGCCCGTGATGATCGAGCCCTAGTACGCCTTGTTAGGAGATCTCCATTCACCAACAGCAGAGTGCTCAGCCAGCAATGGGAAACGCGCAATAGAGTGTCAATGTCTACCGTCAAAAGGAGACTGTATGCTGCTGGCATGAAAGCTAGGAGACCTGTCAGACGTCCTCTCCTCACTGCACACCACAAAGAGGAGCGTCTGAGGTGGTGCAACGAAAGAAGACACTGGAACATGAGATCCTGGAGACGGGTACACTGGTCCGATGAAAGTCGGTTCCTGCTTCATGCCACAGATGGTCGAACTCGTGTATGGAGGTCCAGACGCACGGCGTACGACCAACGTAACATCATGGAAGAAGTTCCATTTGGTGGAGGTTCCGTTATGATATGGGGGTGCATCTCATTTGATTGTAAGCTGGATCTGTTGACTGTACCTGGAACACTAAATGGACAAAGATATCAAGAATCCATACTGGATAGAGTTGTGGTCCCTCATTTTGTAAATCATGCACCTGGAACCCACCCTATATTCATGGATGACAACGCCCGGCCACATCGTGCTAGAGCTGTGCATGAATACCTCCGCCAGAATGCCATCGAAACCCTACCATGGCCAGCAAGGAGCCCTGACATGAACCCTATTGAGCATATCTGGGACATTCTGGGAAACATGGTGAGAAGGAGGGATCCTCCTGTGCAGAACATACAGGAATTAACAGACGCACTCCATCTTGAATGGCAACGAATACCACAATGGCGTATCAGTCGGTTGGTGACCAGCATGAGACGTCGTGTCCAGGCCGTCATCCAGGCACAAGGTGGATATACCCGGTATTAATAATGACAGTCTCAAACTCGTGCACAGATGTTAAACTTCGTTTTCAGACACCATTAATGACAATCTAGCCACGTGTGTCAACTGTAGCGCAATAGTTGTCAGTTGTGTCAACGTAACCATATTCAGGCCTCGTTTTCATGTTCAAACAAAAACATACAGTGTTTCCCCACCATCATAATCAGCATTCCTCTAGTTGCATTATTACCTCTTGCACTAAGATGGATGGGTACATAAATGTGTATGCTATTGCTTTCTTCATAGCACATGAATATACCCTCGCATGTGCGTAAGAATAGCTGTACAAGTCAGAACAAAATTTGGGAGATATAATTAGGGACTAAAGGCCATTTTTTCAGTTCATCTTTTAAATTAATTTGACAATCTTTCAGAGATGAATTCTGTGACATTTTATGGCTATCTATGAGATCTTATGATGCTATCAAAGCTCTGAAATGGCTCAAAATCTGTCTCAGATTTCAAAACTCCTGCTTCTAGGGGCATTGATGGATCCCGGGTCTGATAAGTGGTGAGCAATAATGTAAATCTAACCAGTTGACATGCCTGATGGAGGACATGACTGGTCAGGAAACTGGTCATGCACATGTACATTTACAGGCCAGATGGCCAGATGGCCATTTTATTAATTTTCCCACTTGAATGACTGACTTAAATAATCCAGCTAGTCATTCTAGCATTAAATAAAAAAAATACTTTTTTCTTCGCCTGCACATTGCTATTTATTAGCTCGTGCCTAAGTGAGCATATGACCGTCCGTCCGACAACTTAATCTTGAAACTTTTTCTCAAGAACCACAGCTGATTTCAACCAAATTTTACAGGACATGTCAGTAGGGTATAGAGATCCGAGTTCATACAAAGGAAGCCAATCGGCCAATTTGACCGGCCTCTCTCTTGGATTTTGTCTGATATTTAGAAACGGTTTTTTAAAATCTCCGATACCATTTGGATTCAAACCTTATGAAATATCATCTAGCGCAAGATATGAACCAAGTTTGCTCAAAGAAGCTTGATTGGCCAAATGTTTCATCCTGGTCTTCACGAAAACGACTTCTCCAGAAATGCTGAAATTTGGGAGATACGATTAGGCGCTAAAGGACATTAAAATTTGTTCAAGGGAGATAGTTCTATTCATGACTGCCTCAGTCCTCTCAACATGTTGCATGTTTGTTGGCCATATTGGATTTTTTTATTTGATGGATTCTGAGGCCGAAATTTATTTTACAGGTACATGTATAGTTTTTTGTGTATACTGATTTCAAATTTGCCACTTTCGAAACTGTTGGATAAACAGTTTGGCATTTAAAATGTCTTCTCGAGAACCACGGTGAGCCGATTTCAATTGCATTTGACAGAATGTATCCGTAGGGCATCAGAAATAAAACTTTGGTCAAACGAAGCCGATCAGCGAATTTGGCCAGTGGCCATCTTGGATTTCAACAGATTTTTAGAAACGTCTCTACAAGTGTCCTCCGAAGCCACTTGGGGATCGATTCAAAATTCATGAAACATCATTTAGGGCAACAACTGGCCCAGATTTGTTCAAGTGAGCTTGATTCGTTAAATGCTTTGGAGGCCATCTAGGATGACCAACAATTTTTAAAAAACGAGTTCTCCAGAACCACTAACATGACTAAATGTATCGGACTGGAATTTGGAAGATATAGTTAGGTACTAAGGGTCATTTAAGTTTGGTCAATGGATGTTGATACGTAAATAATCATGGCCGCCGTGGATCAATCAAAATATAATGTCTGGCCGCATGGTTGGGATCAATTCCGATTGGAATTGGAATAGATGCGTCAATTCCAATTCAATTCCGGATTTGGAATTAGAATTGATAAATCTTAGGACTCAAGAATTGGAATTGATGAAGGATAAGAGAAGTAACATATGCTCTTGAATAACAGCTTTATATAATAATCAACCTATACCCACCAGTGAAAGACAGAAACAAATCAGAATAATTAGGAAAAAGCAGCTGAATACCATTTATGGCATTCTGGCGGGAACCAATTAGTGGCGAAGTTGGACCCATGCACTCCGGTGCATGATGAGCGAATAAATAATACCCGCTCTAGCCGGTCGTATAAGCGCAGTTATATTCGCGCTAAGCTGATTAGACACTGCGTCCTACAGGTAAAATATTGTCTAGTTTTAAAACAATTTTACTGAAAGCCGTTGTTTCCAGAGACATGGTCTATATTCAGTCACGCGAATGTCAAAATATTCAGAAGGCATCGTATTGCTACCTTGGAAACCGGCAGTGTATTTTGCAATCATTTTGACCGAAACTTGTTGCTTCCACCAGAAAAAAGTGGCTTTCAAATACATGTTTAACATTTTCAAAAGGATCAATAGTGAATTATCAGTGGCGAGTTAATCGCGCTACATCGGCGCCTATAGAGAATAATATTCAGACCACTTACAAAACTATATTCAGGTGTGTTTTCGTTATATTCATGGAGGCCTATGCGGCATACCTGCACACACAGTTGACACACGGCGGAGTGATAAGCACGGCTCCAAGTTAAGCGCTCCTAGATTTAGTAAATGCGTTTTCGCAAATAATCCCAATTCATTTCCATTTTAGCTCACCTGGCCTGAAGGTCAAGTGAGTTTATGTCGTGGAGTCCGTCCGTCGTCTGTCCGTCAACTTTTGCTTTAAAACACTACTCCTCATTAACCTCTTGACCGATTTCAACCAAATTTGACTGGAAGTACCCTATCGTTGTAGGCTCCCGAGCATCCTTTCGGAATTTTGATTCATCAATTTTTTGGGTGAAAACCTTAGATTTTATGAAAGATGTACTAGAAATTGTCACATTGATTCTTCTAACCATTCTGGCCGATTTCAGCCACATTTGGCTGAAAGGATCCTATAGCCATAGGCTCTAGAACTACATTTGGAATTTTGAAACATCAATTATTGGGGGAAAATCTTAGATTTTATGAAAAATCTACCGGAAATTGTCAAATTTCCGCTCCTTACCATTCTAAGCGATTTCAACCAACTTTGGCTGAAATGATCTTGTGGTGATGGGCTCTAGAACTTCCATTCAGGATTTTGATTCGTCTATTTTTGGGGTGAAAATCTGAGATTTTATAAAGATTTACTGGAAATGGTCAAAATGCTACTCCTCCATGGCTGCTTGACATATTTCAACCAAATTTGGATAGATGGGCTCTATGGTGGTAGGCTCGAGAACTTTCATCAGAATTTTGATTGAGCTATTTTTTGGGCAAAAATCTTAGATCTTATGACAAATTTACTGGAAATTGTCAAATTTCTTCTGCTTGTCAACTTAACTGATTTCAAGCTAATATGGCCAAAATGATCCCATGATCATAAGCTCTAGATCTTGCATTCAGAATTTTGATTCATCAAATTTGTTGGGTAAAAATCTTATATTTTATTACAAATTTACTGGGAATAGTCAAATTGCTTCTTCTTACTAATTTTAGCAATTTTAACCAAACTTAGCTAAAATGATTCTATTTATGGTCATAGACGCTAGAATTTACATCCAGAATTTTGATTGGTAGATTTTTCCTGTGAAATTTAATTTAACGAGTCATGTCTATTTAAATGCAAATGGTTTCAATGCTAATGGTCCAGGTGAGCGTCACAGGCCCTTGGGCCTCTTGTTACACATGTGTGACATTTTTTAACCATCAATTAGCCCTTTAATGGACAGGCCGGCCAAAACCGGCCTCAACGATAGTCTTGAGGATTGTCCCACTGCGGCTAAAGAGATGAGTATTTTTGAAAATGTAACACTGAAATGGCTGGCTCGATAATCAAGTTTATTTAACATTGTATGAGATTATCAATAAACATCAATATATGGATTGGTTCCATTTGTCAGTTTGTCCGTGTGTCTGTTTGTCCATTTGTCTGTCGGCATCCAATTCTGGTTAAGGTTTTTGTTTAGCTCAACTTAAAGTCTTATATCCCAGGATCACCCGATTGGGACCACACTTGTACACATGCTTCCCTATATTGAAGGGATGCAGCACATTGAATTTGAGGTCAACGGTCACGGTCACTGTGAAGTGGGATGGTTAAATCTTTAGCTTAAACTCAAGATATTATCTAGGATTACAAGTGATTCGTATAACTAATCAGAGATACCATGACTACTGGTAACTTTAATTATCACAATTTTTCATCAGTATTTGTACATGTTGAAGATTTCCGTTTTCTTCTTCTTACTAACGGGTCGGTAGTCCCGCTTCACTACTGGTAAGTTTATGATGTGAGGTTGCTGCGACAACCACTTGCCGGCGGCGGAGAAGGAATGTGGCAGTCTGGCTCGCCTCGTCGAGAAGATGGTGAGTGACGATATTTGTGAAGACTGCTGGGCCTAATCTGACGTCGTGGTGTACCAGGTAAGGACTGAAGGTTGCCTTCAGCTCAGACTAGATTCCTATGCTATCGTGCTAGACTAATCAACCGACAAACGACTGACTAAGCAAGAGCAAGATCGCTCAATAATCAAACTTAGTACAATTATATGTACAAACGAGTAGACCCTACTAACAAGAAGTTTGACCAAATCTTTCTCCCGACACGATAACTGAACATCAGCGAGACGTTCGGTGATTCGGAGTGGTGAGTTTGAATACTTTTCTATACCTGAAAGTCCATCTTTTATAGTACCCCGAATCTCTAATTCTGAGGTTCTATACATATCGTAACAATAAGATTCCTCCTGAATATGTTTTAATGACTCTTCTAGGCACATCATAAGCACACCTTGATTGGCCCGGATAATCAGTCCACCAATCAACTTCTGCTTATTCCTTCCTAGAAGTTCCTACCTAATAAATATTAGTCCTCCTGACCAATCAACGATCCCTTCACTTCGTTGCTGGATGTAAAACCTATTCTACTTAATTCTTTGCTACAGAGTTTGCTCGACGCTCATTGATTATGACGTCATCCTGACCAATCAAACTCTGTGCCATTCTTCTATGGAGATGCTGCCTCACATAGACAAAGCGGTGGTAACTGGTTCTGATTTGATGCAATCTGTCAGCTAACTAACAACATTACGGAATGTGTTGTTGTTGCATGCCATTGTATGAGTGACATATAGCTGACATACACATTTTGATTATGTTATTAATTCCTACAGGACGCTACAATGTCCATGTCCTGTCCATTGCCTATTGATGGATACGCCTGTAGGATGCTAGAGTTAATAGGCACACGAGCTGTATGATCTCACTGCCAGCTGGTGTTGTTCCATTCTCATGTGAGAATCTAGAATGCCTACGTCATCAACTAAGTCCGTTTGTCACGTTCGATTCCACTGATTATTATTCATCGATTATTTTCTAAACTATCGATTCAAACGACTGCTGAATATCATAAAAGTGTATGCCGACTGAACAGCAACAACTTTCATCCAAACTATTTCCGACTACCCATCAACTCAGAACCGTGGGATCTATTCTAATCAATTCGTCCATTTCAAAATACAGTTTAAAACTTCATCAAAACTTTATCTAATAAGTTCAGCGTGCTATATTGGCACACTATTGGCACACCATCCATCTACTAGAAATACAATATCATCAGCATTGGCTGATGTAACCTATCACGTTAAATATTACAGTATAGATGTCAACCGGTCCATTAGCTCACCTGGTATTTTCAAATCATAAATTTCTCTTGGGAGATACTCGAAAATATAAGACATCCGGCGGGTCATGACTCCCACAAGACAATCCCATATTTACACATGCCCATCAACCAAAGTTAATTAACCATCTCTTAAGGCCTTAAGAGAGTGTTGATTAACTCGTTGTGTTCCATCTACATCCAAAACTACACTATACCAGGGCTATCTAGACTAAGCATCAGCAAAATAAAACAATAAGGTAAAACAGTCACAATACCACAGTAAATCAGTAAACATTCAATATAGTAAATCAGAGAAAACGGTAAATACGATCAGTACAGTAAACTCAAATAAACAGTCGAAATAAAACAGTGCAATCATTAAATCGACTAAATGAAACAGTAAAATAGACATTTAAATCAAACAGTTAAATAAACAGACAAAGGTAAACAAAGTCTATATATCTTCATACTCCACTGACGATATGTCGCTACAGGTGCCAGAGGTGGTAACTGCATGAATGTCTACATCTACCCAATCCTCTGCTGTGGGATCCATAGCACCACGGTTCACGTTAGGCCGCAAACCCCCATTAGGCGTGACCATCGGACGCAACACTGCAGACTGTTGCACCCGGCGAGGCTGGGAAGATCCAGACATCGGAATCTGTGCCGCATATGGCTTTCGTGAAAAGCACATCCACATGCGGTGCAGGATTCCACATTTATAGAACACAAATAAAATAATAATAAATACGACGACAGAAGCCATCGAGTATGAAAACACAGACCGTACATTGATACCGTCGACCATTGCTCGGTCGATTTCCGATAGTGGTGCTAGTGGCACGTACTTTGTCTTACATAAATGGTCCCATTTCTAGATCTTAAGATGGTTTATGATCAAAGATTGGTTTAACACTCCGGCCACATCCAATCTGGGGACATCGACAGTAAGACTAATTCGACTCTAAGTCCGACTATAAGACTGTATAGGCTCGAATCGTCATCCCTTCCCACTATAATCGCATCCACTCGACATTAATGCATACAGACCACTCACTGCGTCACACCTGTCCGTCAATCGTCCTCCACAGTGTACCTCGCTGGTCTCGCCGAAGGTTTGCAACACAACACCAATTTTCCTGTGGGCGAACAATTTACTAGACGTTTCGTTGGACCCTGATGGTTCAACTGTACACTAAAGTCGAAAGACTTACATAGTGCCAGTGTTGTAATCATAAAATTGTCATTATGGCCCGTATATCCACTCGCCTCCAGCAAAGTTATGATAATCATCAGAAAATCGTCCATTTATATGTACCCATCTTGCGGTAGATAACATCATTACCCATGGGTAGTATAACCACAATTGCATCTTAACGACAGATAAAACAGAGGCGGTGATGTGCAACATTCTGGTTACAGTTGTGTAGTTATCTACTTCAATAAATTTACTCAACATAGTCCTATCTCTTCCATAAACTACATGTATGAAAACTACTATCGACACGAAAATTCTAAACAGATTCATCGCTCAATTTTGAACCGTAAACCCAAAATTCACAATGTTATTTAATAAGTTTGATGGCACTACTACAGTAATAAAGCAAAGATCAAAATCATCTCGCACTACACCGCTTCATAACGGCTTCAATACGACTCACAAAGTCATCGTACACAGACCATCCAAATGCACCAATCCTCATGTGCTTACTGTCTTAGCTGAACTCGGGAGCGTGACTGCGCTTGCGTAGATTATAGGAGTGCGATGGAAGGGTTTCCATTGGCTCGTTGGCAGGCGTGGGTACATCTTTGGACGTGTCCATCAATATTGGAGTCTCTGACGTATCCATCGGTGACTCATACTTTGGATCGTTACTTGTACCAGGTCGATCTACAGCCATGTCGACCACCTTACCCATCTTACGCACCTTTGGCTCCCAAGCTGAAGCTGGACGCTTCCTACGAGCTATTTTACAAGGTGTCGGATCAGAGTCGGGTACCGACAAAAGTACGGACTCGGGTAATGGTACAATCCGTGGATGATGGCTGGCTTTCATACCTTTTGCAGGGTTACGAACTGGGCATGGTCTTACTTTGTCCCAGCATATCTCTGAGTCGACTACACATAGCTTGGAGATGTTAAGCATGGGCACCTTCCCAGACCTTTGATGGCGAACATGGGCCATGGGTCCATTGATCTTAAAGATCTCATACTCAGGGTCACTGTGAGAAGTTAACTTTATCCTCTCCTCAGCCTTTACGACCACTGAATCACCAACCTTAAATTCACCAGCGTTAGCACGCTTGTCGATCTGTTCTCGGTGTGCTTCTCGAGACTTGGCCATTTCTCCTCGAGCACGCAGTAAGGCATTGTTAAGACAGGTCAGTCTCTCGCCAAGGTCATGCGAAGCATCGAGCGGAACTGCAAACGGAAGTCTTGCACGTCGACCATACGTCAGATAGAATGGCGTATACCCGGTCATGGAGTGACGAGTGTTGTGGTACGCTGTTAAAGCCGTGCCTAACTCATCTTCCCATGCACGAGACTCGTCGTTCACACCTTTCTGGATTGATTCTTTAAGAGTACGATTGAACCTCTCAGTACATCCGTTAGTTTGTGGATGATATGGGCTCGATCGTATATGATCAATACCATGTTCTTGGAATCGTTGCTCCAAAGAATTTGAACAGAATTCTTTACCCTGATCTGTAATCAGAATCTCAGGGACACCATGACGAGCGACATACTCATTGAAGAATTTATCTTCCACATTCTGAGACGTCTTAGCTGCAATCGGATATGCTTCTGCCCATGCAGAACAGTGATCGATTACCGTCATAATGTAATTATTACCTTTGCTCGACTCTAGAAGTTGACCAATCAAATCCATACCAATTATCTGACTTGGATAACTGGCCATTGGCATCTCACTGTACTTAGGTCGAGTAGTGACAGGTTGGTTGACCTGGCATGTCGTACACGTGTCAAGCATACGTACCACATCTTTCCTTAGAGATGTCCAGACAAAAGAATCTCTTACCATACCGATAGTCTTCTTCAGACCTTGGTGAACTTAGTTCATTTCTAGCAATAAATACGGAAAGCAAGTAGGTAGAACTACCAAATCCGGCACATACATTGATATTATGTGTGACTAGAAAATCTTTTAGTTTGGATTCAACAGGTCAAAAGTCGAGGTCACATGGTCATTTAGTGCATATCGAAATACAGATTTTCGTCAATAATTACAGTGCAAGAAGGTAAGCATTTACCTAGGGAAAACTTTGTTTCAGATCAATTGTTCAAATATCTATAGACTAAGCAGTATTTCCTGTAGAGGGCCATACAATGAATTCCGTTCAACATACCATGTAGAAAAGGTTTGAAGGCTTCATATTGTAGGTAATTCTATATCGTATGCGTAACTATATGTTATATGCCTGCCTGAGTGGTCAATTTGAAAAAAATCCTACTTTCTTACCATGACGTATATTTTTATAATTTAGCAACACCAGAAAAAAGCCGTATATACGATCATTTTGATAAAAGACGCTTTCATAAAAATCAATGGATAATTATTTGAATGAACATTAATTAGAATCACTGTCAGATAAATACGTTAAATCAGCAAAAATTATGTTCTCGTCACTCGACTCACCCATGTTTATACACGCTTCAGTATTTCTATCACATAGATATATAAGAGTGCATTTTAATCCTGCATTAACGCATCTACGTTCTTGAGCTGTATGCTTTGATTCACAAGATTTACATGAAGTTAGTTTTCCATTTTCTATTGATACCGCCTCCGGTGTCATCAGGTCTGGCTCCAAACAATTTTCTGATTTTTTTTCCAGCCATTAACATAGGGTCCATCAGGATTTGAATTCGCTACCAGTGATCTTTTCCAGACAGCACATTGATAGTTTGGTCTATTAATATGCTGCATAAGACTGTCGTTGAGTGTGTGTGTGTGTGTGTGTGTGTGTGTGTGTGTGTGTGTGTGTGTGTGTGTGTGTGTGTGTGTGTGTGTGTGTGTGTGTGTGTGTGTGTGTGTGTGTGTGTGTGTGTGTGTGTGTGTGTGTGTGTGTGTGTGTGTGTGTGTGTGTGTGTGTGTGTGTGTGTGTGTGTGTGTGTGTGTGTGTGTGTGTGTGTGTGTGTGTGTGTGTGTGTGTGTGTGTGTGTGTGTGTGTGTGTGTGTGTGTGTGTGTGTGTGTGTGTGTGTGTGTGTGTGTGTGTGTGTGTGTGTGTGTGTGTGTGTGTGTGTGTGTGTGTGTGTGTGTGTGTGTGTGTGTGTGTGTGTGTGTGTGTGTGTGTGTGTGTGTGTGTGTGTGTGTGTGTGTGTGTGTGTGTGTGTGTGTGTGTGTGTGTGTGTGTGTGTGTGTGTGTGTGTGTGTGTGTGTGTGTGTGTGTGTGTGTGTGTGTGTGTGTGTGTGTGTGTGTGTGTGTGTGTGTGTGTGTGTGTGTGTGTGTGTGTGTGTGTGTGTGTGTGTGTGTGTGTGTGTGTGTGTGTGTGTGTGTGTGTGTGTGTGTGTGTGTGTGTGTGTGTGTGTGTGTGTGTGTGTGTGTGTGTGTGTGTGTGTGTGTGTGTGTGTGTGTGTGTGTGTGTGTGTGTGTGTGTGTGTGTGTGTGTGTGTGTGTGTGTGTGTGTGTGTGTGTGTGTGTGTGTGTGTGTGTGTGTGTGTGTGTGTGTGTGTGTGTGTGTGTGTGTGTGTGTGTGTGTGTGTGTGTGTGTGTGTGTGTGTGTGTGTGTGTGTGTGTGTGTTACAGGGGTGTAAACTTGGGTTTTGGATTGTCTTCTATGTTGGTATTTGGGGCATAAAGGGAAGACATAATTGTTTCACATGCATCTTTCACTTCATCGGTCAAATTAAGAGAAGCTCCACGTTCTAATAAAGGCAAGTATTTATCAGTGTTATTTCTAATCAGATGTAATACTTTCTTTTAGCCCAATCCTTTAAATCAAGTCGTGCTGTCGCACCCTGTCAGACTGGTTACTGGCAAAAGCAAATCACTAATGTTTCTCCTTAATATCCTGGCGAATGTATGTATGGGGATAAAACAGACGTTTTTCTTTGTTCTAGGTTTTGAACCACACCTCGATGCTAATTCCATGGTTAAAATATGTTGCCAGTACGAGTACACCAGTATCTGGAGACCATATGATCACTGTAGAGAGAAAAAGACATGACAATGTAGAAGGATCACAAGAAGTAAGTATTCATTGAAAACAGCTGATATACCTAGAAATATCAAAACATACTTTGCAAATCGTAAGAACAAGGACAATTTTAATCATTTGGTTTCACACAATAGCCTTGAGTTTTGAATCAGATTCAATGGCTGATATTGTCAGTAGGATGTAAGAACTATAAAAGAGTTGTTCTGATCACATACAACGGAGTTGAAGAATTGGATGAATTATATTCATCGCACGCCGAAGTAGATACCTTGGTTATCTTACACATTCCTGATTCCAAAACAAGATTCAGCACTGCGATGGTGATCATATGGTCTCCAGATACTGGTGTACTCGTACTGGCGACATATATTAACCATGAAATTAGCATCGAGGTGTGGTTCAAAACTAGAAATAGATATTTGAACAATTGATCTGAAACAAAGTTTTCCCTAGGTAAATGCTTACCTTCTTGCACTGTAATTATTGACGAAAATCTGTATTTCGATATGCACTAAATGACCATGTGACCTCGACTTTTGACCTGTTGAGTCCAAACTAAAAGATTTTCTAGTCACACAAAATATCAATGTATGTGCCGGATTTGGTAGTTCTACCTACTTGCTTTCCGTATTTATTGCTAGAAATGTGTATTTCTGGATGCACTAAATGACCCAGTGACCTCAATTTTTGACCTTTTGACCCAAAACTAAAACATAGTCTAGCAACTCCTAATATTAATGTATTTGTCATATTTGGTGATTCTACCTATTTGCGGTCCTGATTTATGGCTAAAGATGTGTATTTCTGGATGCACTAAATGACCCAGTGACCTCAATTTTTAACCTTTTGACCCAAAACTAAAACATTGTCTAGCAACTCCTAATATTAATGTATTTGTCATATTAGGTGATTCTACCTACTTGCGGTCCTGATTTATGGCTAAAGATGTGTATTTCTGGATGCACTAAATGACCCAGTGACCTCAATTTTTAACCTATTGACCCAAAACTAAAACATTGTCTAGCAACTCCTAATATTAATGTATTTGTCATATTTGGTGATTCTACCTATTTGCGGTCCTGATTTATGGCTAAAGATGTGTATTTCTGGATGCACTAAATGACCCAGTGACCTCAATTTTTAACCTTTTGACCCAAAACTAAAACATTGTCTAGCAACTCCTAATATTAATGTATTTGTCATATTTGGTGATTCTACCTACTTGCAGTCCTGATTTATGGCTAAAGATGTGTATTTCTGGATGCACTAAATGACCCAGTGACCTCAATTTTTAACCTTTTGACCCAAAACTAAAACATTGTCTAGCAACTCCTAATATTAATGTATTTGTCATATTTGGTGATTCTACCTACCTGCGGTCCTGATTTATGGCTAAAGATGTGTATTTCTGGATGCACTAAGTGACTCCGTGACCTCTAATTTTTACCTTTTGGCCCCAAACTAAAACTTCCTATAGCCACTTATAATATCAATGTATGTCCCAAATTTGGTTATCCTCCCTTATAGGATTCTTCAGATATGCATCGGATAAACAGACACACAAACACATGCACACGCTCGCACACGCGCATGCAGACAGCCACACATGCACGCACGCACGCGGCAACGTGACTAATGACCACGAAACTGTATGATATCGCCCATGCAGCTGAGAGCAAAGGTCCGATTAGGATCACTAATGGTTCAAATTCAGAGAAAATTACTATCCCCATTCTAGTCGCATAATGATTATTTGCTATTGTAGTAAATTAGTACAGATATACTCAAATGTAAAAACTCCCTAACCCTGGACAAATTGCAATAGTAATAATTCATGCTTTTCAATTCAGTACAATACTCTTTACGACATGTCAAAAGTTTAATTTAATATTTTGAATGGAGCATCATGTTTTTAGTGGTTGGAATTTATGGGACTTAAATTGTGACCAGATCAAATTGCAGTATCAATCTTTAGTCTTGTTCACTAAAGGCATCTTCATGGTGTGTCACATATTAAATTTTATATATTTGGTGGAACACGACATTTTCATGGTCTGTGAACCTATGCCCAAAGCTTTTATATTGATATCTTGGTCAGTAATTATTATTTTATTTGCAAACATTTATGTCCTTGCTGGGTGTACCTTCTCACCTAAATGTCACTGCTCACTACACATAAACAAATATGTTTGTTAACATGATTATAGTTATATAACACGGTAAATGTGATGTCTCTTCCAAGGTTTCTTTTATTAGGAACGATTTAAACAAAGAGAGTGAGTAGGTGACGACCCACATGTCGTAGCAAATACTCCAGAGCCTGTGCAAATTATGCACGTATACGTTGTAATTAAAAATATATCCACGCTAATGGAGTCTGGGCTGGAAATTCTGAAACAGCTTCTAAATGATTAGAAAAACTCCAATGGAAGCTGCTGAAACATGTCTGTCAAGAGTACAATCAACGGTGTTCAGGCGACAAAACATGAATGATTACTATTGTAATTCACCTGTCCAGAGTATCCATTTAACATCTGGCGTTATACGATATCATAATCAGCTAAACGGCGTGTAGGTTGACGTCATACTCATTACGTCATAAATGATTCTATATGACCCGTCTTTAACTCTTAATTGTCCAACACGTTGTACGAATTTTATGTCTCTACGAGTTAATATGTTGTGTTTTGGAAATGGAATATCAATTGTTTAAACAAACAATCACTGAAAAATTTCGCATTATTAGTATTCTCATTTCGGATGATTCGCGTGTTGGTATAGTGATGCTTAATATCCAAAAAAGCCTGGCACGATGCTAAGACCGTTGAGAATCTCAGAGCATTTGAGTTTGATCTGCGGACGGCACAAACGTTGTCTCCAAGGCGGGTGTGGCAATGAAAGAAGAAGAAATTATTATTATTATTATTATTATTATTCAATAATTATTTATTCTGTATGATTAATGTGAAAGATCCTAAGTGTTGTCGAATGCTCAATATTAATCGGTAAAGAATTCCACATTTGCGTCGCTGTGTATGTAAAGCTGTTTTTTCCGTAATCTGTTCTTATTTTTGGAGGCTTTAATAGACCATTGGTCTTTGATCGTAGATTCCGAGAACGTGTGTCTTCTACCAACGTACATAGGTTTTTCATGTACATATGTGCAAGGCCGTTTAGGGATTTACATGTTATGATGTTGGTCTTAATTGCCATTCTCAATATTAACGTTGTCCCGTTCAATTGTTCATACATTTCTTTTTATGGGGTCCTATAGAGTACTTCTAATATTATTCCAGCTGCACGCTTTTGTAATTTCTCAAGCTTATTTAACAATGACAGTGTACCAGCATAATACACAAGACAACAGGAATCTATATGGGAAAGGATATATGCCTTATAAAACAGGTTTCGTTCTTCCACATTCATCTATTTCTTATTTTTCTTTAGCATATAAATAAGTGAAGCGATCTTGTTACAAATTTTGCTAATATGCTGCTACCATGAAAGGTTGTCATTAATATATAAGCCTAAAAGCTTTGCTTCATTTACTATTTCTAGCTCACCACTATATATCGGGATCTTCATTTATTCGTGGTTTATCTGCTTTAGTTTGTTTTCATTGCTTATCATTAATAGTTTAGTTTTCGCCGTATTCAAAACCATTTTATTATTTTGACACCAATTTTGTACTAAAGTCATATCTGTTGTTAGTTGTTCTTTTAGCATTGGCAAACTTTCAAAATTACAATGCATAGTCGTGTCATCACAATACATGTCAACGTTACTATCTATACCCAGAGGAAGATCTTTTACATATAATATAAATAACAGCGGTCCCAGCACCGAACCGTGAGTTACTCCTATACATACTGGTAAATGACCAGAGACCGTATCAGAAATGGACACGTAGTGGTATCTGTTTTCTAAATAGGAAGAAACCACTTTAAAGTTAACGAATCAAATTTATAAATGCCGAGCTTTTTTAATAATATACTATGATTAACAAGGTCAAATGCTTTTTTGAAATCTATTAAAATAGCACCTACAACTCGCCATTATCTATTGCAGATCGCCATTTTTCTACTAACTTAAGTAATGCAGCCCCGCATGAATGTTTTGGCCTGAATCCTGACTGCAATTCATTCAATAAATCATAATTAGTAAAAAGTTTGTATAAATGATTATGAACATGTCGTTCAATAATTTTGGACAGAATCGGTAAAATAGATATGAGTCTGTAATTAATAATATTTCCTTTGTTATCTGATTTGTATAATGGTTTTAACTTTGTGCACTTCCACACTTTCGGAAACACACCCGTATCGATGCTTATACTTATAATATGTGTTATTGATGGCGCTAAGAATGGGGCTACTAATTTGAGAAAATGTGCATTCAGCCCGTCAACGCCCGCAGCCTTATTTGTTTTTAGGTGGCTAAGTAGACGTAATTAACATTTGTTCTGGGTATTTGAAATTTAATTTCTCTTGGGACTTTATTTCTAACACACATTTTTAGGTCGTTTGATATTGCGTGTGATTGTGTATTTATCGAATTTAACAGCAAGAGTAGCCAAATATTGATTAACCATTTCACAATGTTTTTCCATGTCTCTAATTCATTTCCGTGAATGTCGTGCAACACTGATAACATTTTGTTAGCTTTCTGATCTATGCTTTTCATAATTTTCCATATATTTGAAGGATTCTTTTTATTGTCAATCAACGCTGTGCTGAAGTAGTTTCGCTTGGAATGTTTAATTAACGGCATGACTTTATGTTTCAACTCTTTACATCTAACCATATTTTTAACCTTTTTATAGTAATAGCTGTCTTTTATTGGCCTTATAATATCATCATTTATCCATCCTGGCTGGCAGATGCGCTTGACTCTACGTTCGATAATTGGAGCGTGATCACCTAGAATAGCTATGAAAGCGTCCTGCCATATGTGTAGAGCTTCATCTGGTTCATTTAGCAAATCAATTATCTCCCAGTTATATTCAGACAACGTTTGAAAAAATTTCTGATTGTCAAAGTTCTTCTTGCATCTATGTAGGTGCAACACACATATTTGCTGACAAAGACCTCTGACATCATTTGGTACGTTTTTCTTAAATTGATCATATATATCTTCCTACAGGTGGAGACTTGTCATTCATGGGTGGATAGATGGTGCATTGAGGTTGTTGGTTTTGCTCTCAACTTGTCTTCCAACGTATTCAACCTCTTTGCAATTGCCACTGTCATGTATGGACTTCATGTGGCTATCAGAGTTGATCAGGGCATAGAGAATAACGTTGTAGTCATGTTCGTGGCATTGTTTTGTAAAGCAATGCGCGGTAAGAGCGTTCGCAACCAAAGAATAGAGCATTTATTGGTCGATATGAGGAATGGCACTAATAATGTATATCATACGCTGTTTTACAAGTGGAAGATGGTATTCTTGACCTTACCAATGACATTCATGCATCGCCGCTACATCTTGTTTGTGTTCTCAGAATAAACAGATCACTGCAATTCTTCCAGGAGCCCTGGAATTCACATGGAATTCGAACTGAGACATCAATGATGCCAAAAGAGATACACGTTCTGCAGAACAGGAACTAGACTTTACATGCCCCTACGACTGCTAGTCTTGCCGATGCGGAAGGAGCACGTGCACAGATAGATGGACGGACAGCTGTGAATGTGGCTCGTACTTGCTGTCCACTTTCCGAGGAACATGTTCAGCAGTTGAATCAACATATTAATCCATTAGAAGGTGTTGAAAATAACGGTATTTCACTTTATCAGAGGACTCTTGAAATAACATACACGTTTTTAAAACAATTAATAAAATCTAAGATAGAAGGTGGACTGGATAACCCCTGCCTACCTATTTGTAACATGTTCAGTTCATAAAAGCCAGTATGGTCATGTCGTTTCATGTCGAGATCCGTTTCCAGTATATTTATTTGTATTATCTAGATCAGCATCACAATCCAATAAATGTGCCAGCATGTATGAACAATAGTTTCTCTAAGTTTAATCACAATATCTGCCAGCGACTTTTCCAGTTGTGCTTACAATCCAGATACGCATGTGGAATTGATAATTAGATTCAGAAACAAATCGGGATTCGTAGACGCATAAATGGAAAAGTTATAACCGGATATTAATAACACTTTCTGTAAATGTTGTGCAGCGAATCTACAAATTGAAACGAGTTGTTCTAGGGTCTTGAGAATCTTAGATCGCATTTGCTAACATGATAGCTGGCAAATCTAAAACCAGGAGCGGACGTCATTGCGCAAATCCGAGAAGTGTGCTGCGAGGTAACCTCAGCAAATGAGACTCGATAGCCTCAGCACAAGAATGGACCTGAGGAAGAGAAATATTTTGGCTGACGACAAAACAAAGTGTTCCAAAGCGGAAAAGCACTGATTGCAGCTGTATGATATTTCTACTACTACAGCCGCGTAATACAGTAATCATATATACATAGGGGGCACACGTCGATGCAGATTTTGATAGTATATTGAACATGTTCCAAACGGCTATGGCGTCTACTGACCACCGAATGACCTAGTTAACTGGCACATCCCTATGGCTAACCAAATCCCTGAGAATTCATTATCCAGCTAGTAAATCGACTTACGCTTCTCTCTCCCTGCATAATTTATGGAATCGCCGGTAGTTTAAACAAGAGTGCGCAGGTACTGACGCAGGGCAAGCGCCTCTCTTCATCAACATATACAGATTTTTTCTTAGGAAAGCCAATGGCTGGCACCTGTTTGCGCACCATTCAGCCTCCAAATGTCCTCTAGTTGCAACGTAACGTTGCTGTCATCGACCATAATCTGCGATTTAGAATATATATATATATATATATATATATATATATATATATATATATATATATATATATATATATATATATATATATATCTATATATATATCTATATATATATATATATATCTATATATATATATATATATATATATATATATATATATATATATATATATATATATATATATTCTAAGATCAGCAAAAATATTGAAACAAATATATGATAAACGTTGATGTACTCATTTAAACGAGACGACTAAATTATTTAATCAAATTTACTCACGCGATATAATGATAATCTGTTGTCTCCCTCGTGGAACTATGTATGATAAGAAAGGACAGCGTCCTAATACAATACTATCATACCTCTCAGGTGAATAGACGCGCTTAATATATTACTTCCTATAGGACAACCGAAAGGTACTAAACATATTTAAGGTAAGACCACTGAATTGACCTTTCTTGATTATCCAACATAATATGACGCCATATGACGTCATAATGAACTATGTGACGTGTAAGATGACGTCATACTCATTATATCATGTATGACTCGTTTATGCCGTCTTAAATGCTTAATAGTCCGTCAGGTTGTATGAATTATATTACTATTTAATAAACCTGCTGTTGGATATTTTGAAATTATTTGACTGGACGGTGTTGGTGCCAAAATATTCAACAGCTTACCTGTATAAGTTTTTGGAAATTGATAGTCACGGGGTTCAGGGACAGATCGATTCCAACACGAGCGAGGTGTGGGTGGAGCTTGACTAGTGATGGGCGGGGCATAGTTAAAACTGGAACTGTCCATTAGTGTTACTTTAGTTAAACTATTCTAAAAATACAGTTTCCACGCATCAATAAAATTTTACATGTTGTTCATTTTATTTATTGTGGCCCGAGACCATTAACCAGAAAGAAATGCTATTCGTCGGCTACATAAGGCACACACGTGTGAAATGTGGGCGATATAAGTGCAAAATTTGAGAAACGACAGGGAAATACGTTTCGCAGCTACTTCCCCAGTGCCCAGAGAAGGACCATACAACTGGTGCATCTCCAACATCTAGTGATCCACACTGAGTGTAATTGATCTCATGATGTTGCTAAGAATGGTATGCACTGACACAGCTGCTTGGCACCGTTCTTTGTCTGAAATACCTGTATTTTGCTGTGGTGTGTGACAATGATGCGAATGAGGAATCAATAAAATCAATGCAACCATGTGAAAGGGTACGCCGTGGTAAGGTTCAGATGCAAGATATAGAAACTCGATTCTAACAAGATGTTTTCAAATGCAATGACGAATACACGCCTTGTCAACTTCCTTTTAAATGATTGGATCATCAAGTCGGAACCCAACTTAAAACACGCGTTTGAGGTGTACCTTGCTGGTGGGTTCCGTGGCATTAATCGAGCGGGAAAGGTGGTTCTTGGTACGCACAATGAAGTACGAGAGCGTGAGTCATGTCATGACGATCCCGATTCCATGGTGTTCATGCACATTGCACATAGGGACAATAGGTGCATCTTTGTTGTCCGAATTCAGATGCTGCAGCCCTGTGCTAAAGACTGCTGTGCGCCAAAGCATGTTCGTTCCAATGCATGTTGTGGCAAAGTAAATCGGAGAATGTTTGAGCCACAGGTACCAGCGAATCATGCAGCCAGTACATGTCATTCAGGATTCATTGGCATAGGGAAGTATAGCTTAATCTTATTGAAAAGCACGAAGAATCGTATACTGGTCAAGGTCATTTGGAAACTGATGAGGCCGTGGCATCACCAGTGTCTCTACAGTACTGTGAAAATCACTTAATTTAGTTCATTACGAATTGTTCGCTAAAAGGAGTGTAAAATGAGAAATTTTCACCAACAATGGCTAGTTTCCGTTTGTATCTCAAACAGGCAGATTACCATTCCGTCATGTGGAATCATGCGACAGTCCCATATCTGAAGCTATTACCCGTTGCTAATGGCTGGATGATTGATGGAGATTAGCACCTTGTAGCAATGATGATGTTGCTTCCTCCAGCACTCGAAGCAATACTGTTGTTTACTCAACGCGGGTGTCAGTCGGTGTTTTCGAACCGGAGATATTGGTGTCGTAAAAAGATGTGGTGTATGCAAAAATCTTATGTAGCACTGACAACCATAGCAATCCGGAATTTAACACAGATCACTCGTCCTCTAAATCAGATATAG
Source organism: Chaetoderma sp. LZ-2023a (assembly GCA_034401795.1). Classification (NCBI taxonomy): domain Eukaryota; kingdom Metazoa; phylum Mollusca; class Caudofoveata; order Chaetodermatida; family Chaetodermatidae; genus Chaetoderma; species Chaetoderma sp. LZ-2023a. The sequence goes on along the minus strand of CM067370.1, from coordinate 64,717,532 downwards.
ATTCTAAATACGAACCATGAACTGGTCTCTCGCACCTTTGGTGACAATCGCTGCCAGCCACGTTTGACAAAGTAGTAGATAGGTTATATAAATTCTTCATTATCGCCATTTGTGTAACTATGAAAACGAAGGCGAAATCCAAAATTCATGTGCTCCAATTTCATAAAATGGATAATTTTGAAATATCATTTGGCCAAAATAACGTTGAAAGGGCATCAATACTGTAGTAGAACCTCACTGCATAACACCCTTGAATTAAATCTGATCTCTAGTGTATGGCTTCCAAAACGGCATAATCAATATCTTCCAGAATCCGGTACCAATGTACATATTGAAAGCATCCATGAGAAACGCAAAGCGAATACATTGCGCATGAGAAATAAAAAATGGCTTGTTTGTTATGTTTGTGGCGTCTGAATGATATGCAAATTATCTGCACAATAGGAATAAATGATAACATTATTTGGAGGACGAACAGACCTTTCATTTGGCACCGGAAGTCTATTTCCAAATATAATAATAAGAAAGTTATATGAGTTACAACAATTTACTAGCTTGTGATAATCTTTATGGTTACCATAGAAAAGGTTCTGTAAAAAAAAATAATTTCAACACTTTCAGACCCTATATCTACCGCTGGTTATGATCGCGCACACACGCGCGCGCACGCACGCACGCATGCACATGCACACACGCGCACACACACACACACACGCACGCACGCACGCATACAAACACACTATCCCCACCAACCCTACACACCCAGCCCACCCCACCAACCCACCTCTCATAAACCCCCACCTAACAGCTGATAACATTAGCATTCTTACAGAACATGTGTGCAAGGACATCGAATTCAGATTTTGTTGCTAGACTAAAATGGTATCATAGCCAAAGGTTTAAAAGGCAAATCTATCAGTGATGGCACAGATGATTTTTCATCGCTAGTACATTAATATGATGAGAAAGTGCTGAGCGCAACAGTTCTGATGGAGCTTACGAGTCATGTATGTCCGTCAGATTCCTGGTTGTCAAACAGACATGCTGCTTCAGAACCGCTCTCAGCCCATGCTATCACTATGAGTGGCACAGTACGATGTTACGATACCATAGGCAAAAATATGGCAGTGAATATTCTTAATGCGGAAAATGTGTTGGACAATCTAGAAAACCCATTGAACAACTGATATGGAAGGTATTATTTGGGAATCAACATCATCCCATGTAGCATGCTATAGATTGGCAGAAGGGTTATACTGGCGAGGCACTGTCAAATATATGTTACAATGTCTGGGTTTAAAAGACAAAGAGAGAAATATGCTCCTCTACTGGTAACACATTAAAACCGTACCGCAAACCGTGGCGGTGTTCAATGATAACGCTAAGTGGGATTAGCTTCGGGCATGCACATTGGGTGAGGTATCTCCAAATCTTGATCAATCGAACTTCTTGTGGCATTGACGAATTCTCTAAGTCCATCCGTACAGCTCCTTAGTGACTGACTGTTCGGGTTGCACCACCGAGGTACGGAAAATGGTTAAGTTCACATTTAGTAGTGAGCCGCTATGTTTGGCCTTTAGATGTTGATGTGTAGCTGCCCAACTCGCTTAGTCCTGTGTTTTGCAAATGCATAGAATTTAACATTTGTTTAAGCAAATGAGCAAAGAATAACATAGCAGATGATTCTATTAGTTGCTGACGACGAGGACGGCGACGACGAGAACAACGCCGGCGATGGGAGCAGGGGCGACGACGACGATTCATAGAATAATGGTAATAATAAAGAGCTGAAAGAGACATTGTTCATTTTATGGCAACACCATGAGCTTTGTTAGAAATATTGGATTTCCATGTAGCTACTTCTTGAAGCGTTTCACTAAATGATATGTTCAGTGCATTACTCGCCCAAAAACATACATGGATAGGCACTATTTTCTATAACATATATTCTAGTTCTGCAACAAATTTGTTTATTTTCCATCTCATTGTCAGTAACAAGATGTAGATTACCGGTCACCTTAACATAGAATCAAAAACTTATTTGTTTGCTAGATGCAATGCTCATTGTGATCGATCTGACGTATGGTATTTACGGGTGATTTTGGCCATCTTGTCGGCCATCTTGGATTCCCATACATGGAAGCAACGAATAATCATAGCCATATACCAAGTGACTTCCTTGGCCTGAGGAACATATAGTTCAAATTTATTTGATTGAATAATTCAATATTTATGCTGATTTACTTGCTTTTTAGTATTTCGTGGTAATTGGCGGTAATATCTGAGGCCATCTTAAATTTATCAAATTCCTCAACAGCGACAGAATGTCACCCGCTAGATTTTCAATCTAGAACACGCCACGCTTCAAACTCTGTTGAAATGAATTATGTACCACAAAGTTCTTGAACAGGACTAAGCTAAACTATCATTTTTACGGACTCTCTGATAATCACTTCTGGAACAATTTTACGAAATGGATCTTTCCATTTTTTGCCATGCCATGCCCATTTCCATCTACGCTTCGGCCACACCTCGCTCGTGTTGGAATCGATTGATCTCTGAGCTCTCTGACTATCAATTTGCAGAAAACTATACAGGTAAGCTATTGCAGCGACAGCGTCCAGTCAAATTAGTTTCAAAATATTCAGCAGCATGTTTATTAAATAGTAGAGACATGCAATTCGTACAACGTGTCGGACTCTTAAGAGTTAAAGACGGGCCAAATAGAATCATTTATGACGTAATCATTATGACGTCATCATATACGCAACTTGGTTGATTATGACGTCATATGACGTCAACTGAAAGAGGATACTGTAGCCTCCAGGGATATGCGCTGCCCCGAGTATTCATCCTGTGCATTGGTACAGCAGGTACACGGTACGTGAGCCTGATGATGCTGGTTAGCCGGCCTCGGGGATATAAGAGAATAACCGCGTCTCTCTGGACTCCACAAAGCCCGACGTCTAGAGTCGGCGGAACTGATCGTTCCAGTGCGGTCGTGCGGCCATTGTCGCGGAAGTTGAACCGCACCATTTCATCCCAGCTGTTTGTGTCACTGGGATGTCAATTCATTATTACTAATTTAGACTTGAGACATCAAAGTTTATTATAGTAGACACACAATCGTACTCGTTTGCTGCTTGTCTGATTAAGTATGTAAAAACGGTATGGTGTTGTTTGTTCTGATCCTCGCCAGGGGTACCTCACCGATCTCTGATCTGTTATTCTGTGAGGTATCCCTGCAAAGTATGGTCCTAGCGTGCCTACTTCAGCGAGTTTAATATAAACTATATAAACAAGTGTTGGCTGCGAGAAGAAAGTGCCTCGCGCGGGCCTCCATCACAGGAAAATGCCTACAACGCCGAAGCGGAGGAGGATGTGCGGCAAAAAGGCCACTCTCCTATTCAAACAATGCTAAGTGTGAGAAAATGAATCAACCGAGTGTAATTATTGGTTATTGGGATGCACGCTGTTTTACGTGAAGATGGGGTGGATGATTTGCGAAGATTTCAACACCGTCACCTTATGTGAGTTAAAGATACTGATTTAGTAGATGCCGCTTTATTTGAGTGGGCCTTCTTAATAGAGCTAAATTAACAGTTTGGTATTAGTTCTAAGCGTTCCAAGTTTAGGCCGCAAGTGGCGTAGTGTTTACGTATGGAGCATATCCCTCAGACTGACAGTGTGCATACCTGTCGCCTGGTAGTTTCAGAATCATATAACGATCCCCCCGCATACTGCAGCATGACCACACATAACAACATAGGGACAAGTCGCATTACGCAAGCATTTAGAAAGCACATATCTATTTGCGGTGTGGAGAAAGAAACAGATATCAAACTATGGTGACCTTCCTGTGAAGATGTAGAGGGCTCGAAGGTAGCACCCAGACACGGTTGAGTTAGATGCCAATCTGTGGCATTATCCGTCACCTAGCGTTTCGAGAGCGGACCATGTGAGGCCACCCCCTGGTGCTAACGTTTATCTGCTTTAGGATTAAGGAAGTTGCCCAAAAAGATGCACTGCTGGGTAAAGCTATCATAAATATATTGTCGCAGTGATTCCTACTTTGGCAAAAAGGACTTAGCTAACAGGTATCCGAAGATACAGGCTGTGTGTGTGCGTGCATGCCTGCGTGCGTGCGTGCGTGTGTGTGCGGTCATCGACACTTTGATTATGACTTTGATTAAATCAGTCCTAACCAACCTATCCTATCAAGCTATCATAGTTAGGTTTAGCGGCCGCAGTCATGTTCGCTAGTGAAAACATGAACAGTGACCTTAGTGAAAAATTGTTGCTGTAGGGGAGAAACAAGGTGGGTGTTTGTTGTTGGTGTATAGTGTAACCTAAGCGAGGTACGGTCCAAATGTTTTTTGTGAGATATAAATATCTAACTAAACAAAAAAGTAGTAACTTGGATGGCAACTGCCATATTACATAGCTGTACAATACAGTAAAATATGGAGGTCACCTCCGACCTTGTCATGCCTGTTAGTCATCAGCAATAAATAGCATGAATATATACAGTAAAATATAATAACGGTCACATCCGACCTTGCGGTACCTACTAGTCATCGGTACCTACTGGAAAAACAGTCAAATAATAAAATTGCAAAGTACCTATTTGCTATTGGTACAAAAGCATCACGGTTGTTGAAGCGTCGCGTATGTGCGGCGCGAACTGGCACGATTCCGTAGTCGCTGCTTTGCAGTTAGCCGCAGATGATCTAGATGATGCGGCTCAAACTCAGGAATGGTGACGAAGAACTCACTTCGGATGACTAGTAGATAGTCACGCAACGATCATAAAGTTTCAATTATACTGGTCGATTAAAGATGCCCTTACTATTACTTAAAGGCTACTGTGAAAGTTATATTGATACATGATACATCTCTTGAGTCACAAGGCGATACACACCGCATAGCTCAAGCGGTGCATAAAGCAATGTCCTTATCCAGACTGCGGTTTAAAACGTGAATTGAGAGCACTAGCCATGTGCAATGTTTGATCTACCACATTTTTAGCGTGGTACGACAGATCTGGTGCAATATCATTGAACACCACACGTTCTACATACTGGTTGGGATGTTACATCACGACCAAAAGGCTACACCGCAGAGAGGGTCCCTCTGAAGTTTGTTGGATATGGGGAACCTTCCTATAATTTAGATTTCTGCCCCCTGTGATATCTTCTGGGAGCTTCCAAAAACTTAACTTGTGGTGTTGTGCGTGTGCTCCAGAGACGTGAGCTCAAACCCGAGTGGCGCTGTTGTGGGTTATGGTCCACTGGGGCTAACAGTAAGCAGTACTGCACGTCTTTATCTCTGGCAGACACACCACCAACTGTCTGTCGATTGGGATTTTGGAGCTCCTTTTATACGAAATGATGACGACACGCCAGGACGTCTCGACCAATCAGCGCGCGTGCGCCATATACAAGGTAAGGGTGCAGATCACGTGATTAGCTGGCCTTCACCCTACCAAGCACGTGCGCTATGGCCATGTATATTTCAAATGGTAGCTCAAAATATTGGATGAATATTCTCTAATATCTCAGCCATTTCTGAACCGATTTTGAATCTGTAAACAATTTTGGAATCCTCGTTCGATTGTGGTAACGATTCTAATTAAGAAAAGTGAGGAGGGCCTGTATCTAAGAAATTACAGACACAGGCCTGAAATATTCATAAGATGACACTCCCTCCACACGATAACGCGCATATGCGGGCTATCTCTTATGGCCGGGCATGCGCAGAGGACAATCTCTCGGACTCTGAGCCTCTCTTATAGGGCTATACGCGCTTATCATTCTACCCAGGGGTGGGGGTGGGGTGTGGGGAGCGAGCATGGAACGTCCCAGATTCTGCCGTTCCGTACCCAGATAGACTGGGATGGTTCATACCTGGCCGGTCGACCCGCGCTGCAATACTCTTGAAAGGTGAATTGATTGTTAGTGGATAAAATACCTAAAATCTATACCATTTTGACATCTATGTATCTACATTTTTGGCTAATTTCCAATTTACAATAATAATTATATGTGAAAGATAACCACATTTAAGTAGATCTTGCAAGACATTGCTGTATGTTGAATGGTTCAATCAAAAGATGGGCCTGATTTTCTTTCTCGTACCCTGAACATTATCCCTGAATTAGCATGTGCATTATCATGTATAAGGGGTGAAACTTACACAAAATTAATCACGCAAAGTCTATCACTACAATTTATTCTCTATAGATATTGCTCTATAAAAACACAATTAAGCTTTGTCCATCTCACTAGTACCAATTCTTGGAATTATTGCTCCAGATCAATAGCCTAATAGAAATACCTAATGTGCTGAGAAAAAATTACGAATTATGTAGTTAGGTGGATTTGTTATTTACAAGATACATTTTCTAAATTCTCTCCGTGCAAGATTATCTATTCCAGCACTCGTATGTATGTTTATTTACATTTACAGAGTAGGGTATGGGCAGATTCATAGCGTTTCACGTGCAGTTCTACATAACCTCTGCAGTTATGCTGGAAATTAACTGCTTTAATAAATGTAGTGTACAGTTTTAAACGTTTAAATATAGTCGTTAATTGCTGAACATAATACAAATAACTAGGTGACGGGCACCACAAATTCTGTCCCCAAAAAAGCTCCCACACTCTGACTGGATGGGTTTGTATCGCTCGTTTGTTTGTGAAACTCTAAAGTTTTCTTTAAAGAAGCCTTAATTGTGCAAATTGAGGATTGATAATTGGCTAGGTTATCTGATGTTCTCATTGGGAGCTTGTATTTGATGCTTGCGGCAGTGAGCCGCGCGTATATCTATTACGCAAAGAATTGCTAAGAGATGATAAGTTGATGTGCCGCCGGCGCGTTGTGATGTTACGAAACAAACAGCAACGTGTTTAGAGCACGACATGACGCTTGTATATGCGAGGGGATTAAACAATGGCTTAATTTGCTGATATTCTATCCTTAAGGACTATTGTTGATATGGATGAAATAACTCTATATCAGTCTTGCGAGCATGTCTATTTCCATGCATGAACACTAATAAATACACTACTAAATAATGAAAATAGGCAATCAAATGTTTCAGGATTTAATTGCGATAACACGTATACCTGGATATTGCGATTTCAATGAATAGTGCCTACTTTATTAACGTTAGTCTAACACAGATTTGTCGAAAAATCTTTAAATCAACTCAGACGCATCATGGGATCTGCACAATGATCAACGACGATGTGTGCGTGCGTGCGTGCGTACGTGCGTGCGTGCGTGCGTGCGTGCGTGCGTGCGTGCGTGCGTGCGTGCGTGCCTTGGGATATTACTCAGAGTAGCATACCCGCCACTTTTCAGACCTTCAATATAATATTAAAGGCGATCAGTAAATGAATTAATCAGCTTTTAGCTATTCCCCACCCATCTCTAGCTAAACTCCGCACACGCCTTGCCAGCGCTGGGATCGATCGAACTATGAGCCTGAATCTCAATTTCCAGACTATACAGTTAAGCTGCTGAATATTGTGACAGCAACAACGCTGAGTCAAATTAGTTTCAAAATATTCAACACAATTTTCAGTTTTTCAATTTTTCAGTTAATGTACTTTAGGTTACTCAGAGTGCATGGTGTTGCTTTTCAGAAAGTCTACGTTTACAAATTGCATGGTCAGTAGTCTTAGTTAAAACACCTCTCACATCCGCATTAGAATCACTCCACATCACTCCACCTTCACACTTTTACACCAAATCTACTCCACATGCTCTATTTGGTTGCTACGGTACAGGCGCCCACGACTCTCTACCAAACACGCATAGGCCTACTCAACGATTGGCACATCCACACGTGTGTACACGTGCATACCTGGATAGAAATGAACGATTATTTATACCCTATGTTTCTTTGGGAAATATAGCCGGTATATAAAAAATAATGCTGAATAACGACATGTTTGGCCTTTAACCGCATCTAGTATAAATCTTAACCACCTTAACGCCGCGCACTAAATTACGGGTTTATAGTAACGGTTTCTGTACAAGATCGTTAATTGCGTTGACCACTAATTGTGCACTAAAACAGTGTTTGCCCGTCATAATCCCCACAATGGAATCAATCCCAATCAATGGCCGTATTCGACTGGGCGAAAACTTCGAGCGCATTGGCTCCATAGAGAATATTTTTTATTCGACTGGTAATTCCCGGGAAAATCGAGCACGAAACAAGCCGGTGCCAAACGTGCGCATGCTTCGTGAGGTAGGTCACGTGGTGAAAAATATGAAAACGCGGGACTTAGGGAGGTTCACTATGACTGAAAACACCGCTGAAAGGTGGATTTTATTTTCAAGATTGTAAAATTTAGACGATATCGTATTTCTACCCCTTCCATACTGATAGATTTCTTTCATTAGACTGTTATACGTTTGCTCAGAGCACATACGCGTTACTGCGCAAGTAAATTTACTCTACAGAAAGGTCCCATTCGAATACAGTCAATGAGAAGCCGGAATAATAAAAACAGAGGCGTCGCCATAACAACGGTTCAGTTACGGAGCTGGCGAATTGGGATTGATGTAATAATGAATGGATAATATGTACCGATACTCGGAAAATTACCGAGCCATAGATCCCGCCCTAATGGCGGAGAGCGTCTTATGCCCCACCCACCTTATGTAAGCATATAAAACCAGATTAAGTCAAAGCGTTGACAAAACTCGGCGGAATAATATTTGGATTGCCTCATTACAATTATTGAACAAGTTGACGTAAGTATTCATAGTTAAAAACGAAATCTTATTTTATCTAAACTTTAACTTATATTAATTTTTTGTGGTTGACATTCTTTTCTTCATATTTTATAAAATAAGAACGTTATACGAGAACATTATTATTTATGACGATATTAACTCATTTTCTTTTATCTCTGTCGAATGTTAAATGACATAATTCTTGTAAATTTTTCCCCATATTTTTAACATTATGAAAACTAACATTTATTTCATTTGGACGAAGTATTATTATGTAAATACTGTCAAAGCGGCTTGTAAGGACACTTAATCCCTATGACCACACGATTGTTGTTCGTCTCTAGAAATAGAAAACAGTTCATATAACGATTGCTGCTGCATCCAAGCATCGTGGCAACCAACGAAGTAAAGTAAATGATGATCAAGGCGTGCTAGTAAGAAAACCACCAATCCTCACGTCAATCGAGAAGACTCACATGAAGGAGTTAGAAACCTTCTATATCAACCCTAACACAAGAGAGGCTTTATCGAAAGTACACCCAACCCCACCTACCCCAACCTCCTCCCAGCGATCTGAATTATCAACACTGGGAGTTGCAAAGAAAAACAACATATCTTTCTCAAATGACTTCAATACATTTGACTTTTGAAAATTCTACGGGCTACACCTCAGTGATTTGATGTAGTGTATTTCACAATGCTGATATAAAGTGTTCATAGGAGCATCTTGATATACTCAAAGCAAGACAACATGTGATGGATGAATATTTTACTAAAGGTTCCAATGGAAAAAGTGACCTTCGATATTTCCTTTGATGTTTATCCAGAAAGTATGCCAAACTGCCCTAGTTTTTATGTGGTTGGTACGGGCTCTCCTAAGATACACACCAGTCAACCCTGAGGTCAAACTCTCTAAATATGACAAAACAGTCCACCAAAGTAGTATTTATCACCATTGGTTCCAATGCTTCGGAGAATTTCCAAGTGCCATAACTCATTTTCACAAGACTGATATCATGTGCCAGTAGGAACATCCTGAACAGGTTTGGTTTCAATATGTCAAGAAATAACAAAATAAATCCGAATTAAGCAAAACTACAATAGGACCACGGTTCCGCGACCCGTATATGAGTGCATACAGTCCTTACCTTACAGGGGCTATGGTTTCAACACATTCAACAGCTTACATGTATAGTTACCGTGATGTTGAGATTCTGTGAATTCAGTGCTCGATCGATCCCAGTAAGCGCAACGCTAAAGGGTACTGGGGGACAATGCATGGCATGTTAAGTGAATGTCGCCCCTACAGTGGGTGGAGTGATATTGAGGTGTTTCTGGCTTCGTGCGGCAATGTTCCTTTCCGGTGAATTTAGAACAATAGATGCTCAGGCAAGAATTCTCATGCATTTGACGAACAAATTTATCATTTAATTCCGATCTTCTTCTTCTTTTCCATCGCTGGTATCACACTTGGAGAGCCGTTCTCAAGATGAAATCTGTGGTTTTCTGCAGTTCTTCCACAGGCCCATACAGCTTTTCAAGAAAAGAGGTTGACAAAGGCCAGATCTCTTCTCTCAGCAGCTGATACGTACTGCAAAATTGAAGCATGTGCTCTGTGGTCTGTTCTGCTTCTCCACAAGGACAAGCGGGCGATGCCGTAAGGTGGAACCGCCTGTACATGTGTTGGTTTAGAAATTTATTATTTAATTCTGATGATCAGACTTTAAGCTACATAAATTATGAATACGGAGTAAACGCTGAGCAGGCCCATTCCGTCTGTTTGTCTGTTCCTCTATACGCTCATCTTGTAGAGTAGACATTTTCCGTCTAGTTGTTTGCCCTCTATACCCTCTTCATGTGGAGTAGGCATATTTAGTCTGCTTGTCTGTCCATTTATACCCTCATCATGCAGAGTACGTCTATTCAGTCCGGTTGTCTGCCCCTCTATACCCTCATCATGTGGAATAGGCATATTCCGTCTGTTTGTCTGTCCCTCTAAACCATCATCATGTGGAGTAGGCCTATTCCATCTGGTTGTCTGTCCCTCTAAACCCTCATCATGTGGAGTAGGCATAGTCCATCTGTTTATCTGCCCCTCTATACCCTCAACATGTGGAGTAGTCCTAGTCCATCTGTTTATCTGCGCCTCTATACCCTCAACATGTGGAGTAGTCCTAGTCCATTTATTTGTCTGTCCCTCTATACCCTCATCATGTGGAGTAGGTCTATGCCGTCTGTTTATCTGCCCCTCTATACCCTCATCATGTGGCGTAGACCTATTCCGTGTGTTTATCTATACCTGCATGTAGCATGGAATGGCAACTTATGATCCATCAGTGGCCAGTCAATACTACACACATATAGAGGGACAGTGCGTGATGATGACTGGGTACGCTACCGCTTCTGCATGATGAAATAATTGAAACAATTAAAAAATATTAAACGATGTGTTAATCGTTTCAGATCTTGGCCCTCTGACATTAACTTAGTTCTGCGGAGAATGCATTTGCTTACTATTTGTGGTAGCTCAAATACAATTCAGAAATTTAGCAGCTCATACATTATATTACTGAGTTCTATTTGAGCTACTACAAACAATGATTGTAAAGCGGTGGGGTCAGAGTTAGAGGAGTAATGATACAGTCCTCTCCAAGTGTTTTGTCACTGGCGTATTGGGGCCCCTTGGATCTCGGGCCCCTGGGCTCTAGCCGGGTTAGCTCATGCATTGATACGGCACTGGCCATATCTCGACAAAACTTTACAGACATAACAAACCATTAAGCGCATGTTATATGCTGAATGCCCATTCTGACTCATAACTAGTTATTTGGATTTTGGCTAGGGTTACAATACATGCTAAATATGCATGCATTATCAGACACGTCACACTCTACGTCAATCAACTACATACATATCGTTAAACGCAACACGGATAGCGCGTCTTTAAAAGCGCACATATTATTAGTTCCAGGATGTGTTCGGTGAGAGCAGATGTACGATGGCGAGATGTTGAAAATATAACTCTTAATGTACTACATGATAGTCGGTCAATTTGCTTTGCGCACCAGTAACAATATCAGTCACCTCTTGTTTGCAATTCTTCGACGCATCAATCCACTATTCAAAATTAACAATTTAGGTTTCAAAGAATATATCCTTTAGATATGTTGAACTCTTTGCGACGATTGCATATGATTTTACACCATAGAGTAATATTTCAGATGCTGGAGATATATTTATGCTTTTCTATTCCTAGGTGTAATCTGTTCCACTCAAGCGAGGATACGATATAGAATGAGGTTGTCTGTAGGCCTCTCAGTCGTACTGATTTTCATGGAGATGCTGGCGCAAGGACAAGGACAAGGACATGGTATGTGAAAAACCCGTAATTAAAGCTTTACTCGTCAAATTTATGGCCATACACATACTTGATGGTCATGGTGAGAAATCATATATCATCGCCTAACAAGATTAATTTTATGACCATCTACCGATTTCAAGCAATCATACGTGAAATTCAGACCGCATGCGTGCGGAGTGTGCGACATGGCAAATACCGCTAGACGTATCCGTCATAACGAAATAGCGTTCAGATCAAGCGCGTACGCGACTCGGTCATGGAAATCTACATATACATAGCTAGAAGCCTCATTTACCGCAGTTTGAATTCACTAGGCGACCTCTTGGTGCTCCCAAAAAGCCATTTCTTCACTCTTGAAACCAATAGGAAAACCCCATATCAACCTAATTCAAACTCCTGCTGCATAAGAACTACCTGATAATTTTTAATCAAATATAGATGACCCATGTGACAACGTGTTTCAAATGATACCAAATCTTTAGCAAAAAAATGCTTTATAGTTTACATACAATGACAGATAGAACACGACAACTGCTAAAAACACACTAAACAAACATGTATATGTTATCATTAATTTGCCAATAAACAACACTCCTTTCTCTGAGGTGTGATAGTGAGCCAATGACTCATTTCATTCTGCACAAATACACAATTTATTGTAAGGATCTGGCTAATTAGATTTAAAAGAATTCTACTGAAAGTTGTTTTCACTAAAAGTATGACGAGTTTCAGTCAAAATGTTTTCAAAATAAATATGCTCTTTCATATATCTAGCTCTCTTGAAAATAGGTTTCCGGGGAATTTAGAAAGAAATGTTTGTTTCATTACCCCTAGCAAATTGACAGAATTTATATATGTATATATGTATACTGTGTCTGTATTGCCTCATTAAAAAGTAATTTTATAGGCTTAATGATTAAGTCTGGTACATAATCTGTATTAGATGCTATTTAATCCGTTAACACTCATATCAGTCAAAAACGGCTTCCGCAGTGGTCTTAAGAAATGTCCATTTGCTGAGCGAAGAAAAGACAATTTTTTAAGATTTCCCTGGAACTGGCGCGATAAGTGATCCAGTCATTCTAGTGGTAAATTTTCAAAAACAGTCATCACTTGATTTGACCGGTAGCCGTTGCTGCCTTCCAGTAAAACTAATTTAGGATTTCCAACAGTTTTCTTGCCTTGAAAATCAGATATTGGGAATTCGTCGGTAAAAAGGTTAATAATCATAACAGCTTTATTATTTACAACAGATTTCTGGATGCAAAAGCATGGACGCAATCGCTCTCTGGTTGCAGCAGCTTTAATTATCAATAGCGCTATGAATACACCAACTTTATATATATATATATATATATATATATATAGTGATGTAACTATTGGAGATAGATGACCACATTCTGGAATCAGGTTCTAGAATGAATAGGGTGCAGACAATACACGAAGAATTCTCGTTGTGTTTTTAGAGATATAGTAAAACTAGATTAATGCAGTAACTGAACAAGTATAGGCTAAAAGCTGAAGCATATGATGCTTGTTTGACTATATATCTATATACCGCCGTGGACATACAGAAACACCATCCCATCAGTGCTAATCTCACTCCTCATATTCACTTACACCGTGATTTATGAAGTTTTCTCAAGCAGTAAACTCTCCTCTCCAACCAGTCACCACGTACACAGTCTCACATTCCAATTCGCAACATCCTCCCGCCAAGCAAAGTATTATTTCAATAATTAATAAGTAGCTATGTCGTTACCCATAACGTTCCGAAGAATGTTGATCGCGTTGACGTAAATAATGGTTGGTGAGCGATAATCCATCTATCGTATGTGCTGCTTCACCCTCGAGCTGACCGCGTAAATATTGACTTTTCCACGTTTGAAAGTATTGTATTGGAATCGAATGCAGACACGAATGAATCGTGAACTTCTGGCCACATTAAAATGTCTCCATTAAATGTTTTCAGTGTTAGCATAGGAAGTGTTATAGTATGTTTGTGAGTGTCCGAATGTGTGGTTGAATCTGGATTAGGAGTAGGACTAGTAACATCAGGCATCACTCTGCATTTAATTCGATGGTCACATTTAATTAATTGCTCTTTAATGGATGTCACATCGTCATTCGACTCCGTGATAAGTTGTTCTAGATCATCATCCGTGGAGAGGTCCAGGAGCTGTCGGTCGAAATCGATGATAATGTCAAGTTTTTCTCGAGTGGATTCTAATGTGGCAACTAGTGTGTCTTGGTCATCCTCGGTGAGGTCAGCCTGCATGAAAATATCTCCAAACTTGTTCTGTAGTTCTGTGACCTGACTACGATACACTGTCCTGGATCTAGAAAGCTTAGATTTGTCTGCTGTGCACATATTATCCATTTTCATGAATATATAGTATATCCTGTTTGTCGTACAAATGTACGCGAAAAGTTAGGACAGTGGTAGTGGTGCATTATAGATGCACGAACGTCTGAAATGAGTGAATCTTGATCTATGAGTCGCGATCACGGCGCCAACAATTATGTAGTCCTGGTTACGACACTAAAGAATGGGGTGTAACTATTGGCGATAGATGACCACATTCTGGAATTAGGTTCTAGAATGAATAGGATGCAGACAAAAAACGAAGAATTCTCATTGTGTTTTTCGGAGATTTAGTACAACTAGATCACTACATTGGCGGGTAGCGACGGCAAAAATTCACCATATTGCAAAAGAAGATAACGAACATTAACAGAAAACGCTTAAAAGTTCACGTTACAGAGTACAATAGGCGTAAAAGCTTAGGATTGAATTGTGGCAGATGCATCCACAGATAGTCCCATATGAATCGTCAGTGTGTCAGTATATCAGACATGTGAAAACTGGTCGGCCAATCCTTGACTTTTAGTCTTGGTGCGGTGGTCCAGTGGAAAGATGCCTGGTTGCTGATGCTATGCGGAGTTGCAGAATGGCGGTTCGATCCCCCGACCGGGAGATGGTGATCAACAAATTAAACTAACGGGTGCATCACTGTCGGCTAAGTTAGCACATGGAAATTGAAGCCGCACGTTGCCAGTGCGTCAATAAAATAAAAATACATATACTGCCAGAGCCGTGCTGGAGTCAGAGTACAATAGGCGTAAAAGCCTAGGATTGATTGTGACAGATGCATCCACAGATAGTCCCATATGAATCGTCAGTGTGTCAGTATATCAGACATGTGAAAACTGGTCGGCCAATCCTTGACTTTTAGTCTTGGTGCGGTGGTCCAGTGGAAAGATGCCTGGTTGCTGATGCTATGCGGAGTTGCAGGATGACGGTTCGATCCCCCGACCGGGAGATGGTGATCAACAAATTAAACTAACGGGTGCAGCACTGTCGGCTAAGTTAGCACATGGAAATTGAAGCCGCACGTTGCCAGTGCGTCAATAAAATAAAAATACATATACTGCCAGAGCCGTGCTGGAGTCAGAGTACAATCGGCGTAAAAGCCTAGGATTGATTGTGACAGATGCATCCACAGATAGTCCCATATGAATCGTAAGTGTGTCAGTATATCAGACATGTGAAAACTGGTCGGCCAATCCTTGACTTTTAGTCTTGGTGCGGTGGTCCAGTGGAAAGATGCCTGGTTGCTGATGCTATGCGGAGTTGCAGGATGGCGGTTCGATCCCCCGACCGGGAGATGGTGATCAACAAATTAAACTAACGGGTGCATCACTGTCGGCTAAGTTAGCACATGGAAATTGGAGCCGCACGTTGCCAGTGCGTCAATAAAATAAAAATACATATACTGCCAGAGCCGTGCTGGAGTCAGAGTACAATAGGCGTAAAAGCCTAGGATTGATTGTGACAGATGCATCCACAGATAGTCCCATATGAATCGTCAGTGTGTCAGTATATCAGACATGTGAAAACTGGTCGGCCAATCCTTGACTTTTAGTCTTGGTGCGGTGGTCCAGTGGAAAGATGCCTGGTTGCTGATGCTATGCGGAGTTGCAGGATGACGGTTCGATCCCCCGACCGGGAGATGGTGATCAACAAATTAAACTAACGGGTGCAGCACTGTCGGCTAAGTTAGCACATGGAAATTGAAGCCGCACGTTGCCAGTGCGTCAATAAAATAAAAATACATATACTGCCAGAGCCGTGCTGGAGTCAGAGTACAATAGGCGTAAAAGCCTAGGATTGATTGTGACAGATGCATCCACAGATAGTCCCATATGAATCGTCAGTGTGTCAGTATATCAGACAAGTGAAAACTGGTCGGCCAATCCTTGAATTTTAATCTTGGTGCGGTGGTCCAGTGGAAAGATGCCTGGTTGCTGATGCTATGCGGAGTTGCAGAATGGCGGTTCGATCCCCCGACCGGGAGATGGTGATCAACAAATTAAACTAACGGGTGCAGCACTGTCGGCTAAGTTAGCACATGGAAATTGAAGCCGCACGTTGCCAGTGCGTCAATAAAATAAAAATACATACATACATACATACATGCACGTCAGACCGGGCAAAGGTAGATGAAGAGATGGTGCACGATGTGAATCACATCACCACTCATCTGCCCAAGCCCGCCTCGTCAAGGTCTACTATATGGGGATCCAGTGCTTTCACTATATTGGTATTTTGAGTAACCACATCAGGTTGGATACTTTGCCTAATTGCTTTGGCCTGAAGGTAAGAGATCTGAGTAAGTTTTTGGAGCCGACCATACCAAATAAGGATATCCTCTTTTACATTTGGTCGGTGAACTTTGAGTGGGCAAAATCAATGGTGAGAACGCTGATTGGTCATTATCACTGTCAGCTAGGGTGTTTAAGGTCCCAGATCCTCTCCGCCCAAGACCATCCCAACCTTGACCTCGGCCTCGCTAAGTCCATTGCCATCCGCTGGGCCAAGAACAACCATGGTAGAAAGTTCAGTGGATGGGCTATTGCAGCATTCTATGATTTCATTAGGCCTATTGACCAACATTTCCGTTCGACTGTTGGCACAAAAAATGTTACGCCAAAGCATAAACCAACAGTCGAACAGACATGTGTGGCTCCACCCTTCCAGGCTAGGAAGAGAGTAAGATCGCCCACTGAGGTTTCGCCACCCATTAAACGTTTAAATGGCAGACCGTCCCCTTGTAATTATTCGCCTGTAGACCCGCTCTTGATCCCTCTCCCTGAATCACCACCACCTCCCACCCACCCCCTAAATGTCACCATTTCCACGTGATGATCTTACACCGCTAACACAGCGCTTAACTGGTGGAAGATTATCACGTAGAAAACCCTCTGGATCCGTTATAAGTGTGATTTCGCTAGTAGACCTGTCCTTGATCCCACTGCCTGAATCCCCATCATCCCCCGTGGTGCCATTTTCACCTGATGATTTTCCATCACTACCACAACGTGTAGCTGATGGAAAATCCTCACGTGAAAAACCACCTTTAACAAAGGTCCCACAAGCTCGTTTCACACCATCTCCATTTTCTAAGCCCAGAAGACCCACCCATCCCACGGAGCTAGAGAAGAACACCTTTTGGAAATTTTGGAACAAGTCTGTAAATAGACCCAATTGTCAGCTTCCCACTATTTGTAAGAAAATCTTGATTGTGGGACCATCAAATCTCAGCCGAATCAACGTAGACCCGCATCCAGACACACAGGTGGCCTGCTTCCCTGGTGCATCTATTAATGGCATAAGAACTGTCATTAATCGATAGACAGGATCAGTCCATCCTGAGAAGCTGGTCTTTAATATAGGTATCAATGACCGGGACAGTCCACTCTCAGACACTGAGACTCGACTGAGATTGATGTTCAGCATGATAAGAAAAAAAATTCCCTAAAACTATGATTTATTTCAGCCAAATGAACATCTTAGCTACCTCGACCCCTCACCAAAAGAAAATTCTTGAGACAATTAATCGAATTGCAGAGTCCCCTAAGTCCAATGTTACTGCCATACCACGTCTGTCAAACGCAGATTTCAGAGTGTGTCATGACAAT